>NTHP01000620.1:236965-253732 GCA_003416845.1 Oplegnathus fasciatus
TATATACAGTGGTGGCCAAAATTATTAGAACACTTGGCATATTTAAGAGGTTTCAGCTGTTTTTGTTGAATTGGCCATTAAAATACCCATAAAACGAATGAAATATCTACAAAGTCATCATTATGCTCTATAAACCATAGAATAGAGCCATCGTAAGGAGATTTAGGTCATTTTTCTTACAAAAAACAAGCTAGGCTTATTTCACTGTCAATATCACACAATCATGTTCCTTCACAGAAGAAGCCAAATTACTTGCGTAATCATTGTCAGGTGTGATCGTGGTTAAATTGATGGTGATGCAAGAGTCTTAGGACACAGCTGTGTGATTCTTTTGAATGTACAAGGCCTATCCTGCTCATTAAGTGATTGGTAACATCAGGGTTTTGTCACTGAGGCCACGCCACCAATTGGTATAAATTCCAAGCCTCTAGAAGTAGTCTTGAAGCACATGTTGCTCTTTGAACATGGCTAAGGTGAAGAAGGAGCTAACGAGTGAGCAACGGGTTCGAATAAAGGCCCTTTTTGATGCTGGCTGGAGTTACCGCCGCATAGCCAAGGACTTGAGATGCAGTCCAAGCACTGTAAAGTACACTTTAGACCGCCATGATGCCACCAATTCACACCAGAACCGAAAGGGGAGAGGTAGAAAAAAGAAACTTTCAGACAGACAAGTGAAGCATCTCAATATTCTCAGACTTAAGGACCGAAGAATCTCAAGGAAATTGAATCGAACGCAACTGGATTTNACACGGAGGGGGTAGTATTATGGTGTGGGGTGCCATTTCAGCCTCAGGAACAGGTGACTTAGTGAAAATTGATGGCATCATGGATAAGAAAGTATACCACAACATTCTGGTGAGGCACGGAGTACCATCTGGGAGTCGTCTTATTAGGCCTGGATTTATTTTCCAAGAGGACAATGACCCTAAACATTCTTCTAACTATTGCCAGAACTACCTGCGACAGAAGGAATCTGCTGGAACATTGAAAATGATGGACTGGCCCCCTCAAAGTCCGGACCTCAACCCCATTGAGCAAATTTGGGGCGAGTTGGAAAATAAACTGGACAGATCTATTGTACATTCAAAGGAAAGCCTTTGGCTTGAGTTGCAGAAGGCATGCGATAACATTAGTGTTGAAGTTCTCAGGAAATATATTGACACTATGCCAGAGAGATGTGCTGCTGTAATTGCTGCACAAGGTGAACATACCAAATATTAAAGTTAAAAGTGGATAAAACAGTAGGACTCACTTCATCTGATATTTGTTGTGCTCAGAGCAACCATTTGCATGTTTCATGAACATTATGAAATGAAATCATGTTTTGGAGGCAAAAAAAGGTCAATATTTTCAGATCTGTCAGGTGTTCTAATATTTTTGGCCACCACTGTACATGTACAGCCAACAACTGGGAAAGATACAGTAACTTAATACATCAGTTTCTTAGATTCAAATGAGTGTCCACTCCACCTCTCTCCTTGGATTAAAGGTGGACATGCACACACTCATATCTGAAGAATATACCAAGTACACATTCAAACAATAAGAGGAGTAATAATGTCATGACATTGTAGCATTTGAGAAATATAACTACTTCAGTGAGAAAGTTGTTTAGTTGAGGAGATGAGAGATGAAGCAGGAGGGGACATTCCAGAGTGGTCGTATACCATTGCAGGTTTGAGTCTGGAGGTCTGGGTTAGAAGATGACACAGGAGTGGATTTTCACTCCTGTCCAATCCCACTCCGACAAAAATACCCCTGTCCCGTCCCAATCCCATGACAAAGTAAAAAAAAAAAATCCTGTCCCGTCCCAGTCCCGGAAGAATGACTTCCGTTCCATCCCGTCCCGTGTTGTTGTTTTTTTTCCGTCAATCCACAATCCACACACGTAATGCACTGGTCAGGTGACTGCAACCAACCAGCAACCAGAGCAGACAGGAGAGAATAAAAAATCATAAAAAAAAGACAACAGAATAACTAGCATTATGTTTAAAATAAAGAAAATAGCATTTATTCATATTAGAACGATCTGAGTCATTTAACATTGAGTATCTGCTGATACCGAGTCCCGATCTGACACTTCTATTTTCCTAGATCATACAGCTGCACAGTGCACACTTCAAGTACATTTAAGTTATTAAAATCAATCCAATGTATATGCTTAGCAATTGAAGAGCTATGCAATTCATTAAGAAAAAAACTGCCTGCGTCCAAATTGTTAATGTTTTTTTTTATTTTTATTTTTGACAAAATAACATAGTATAAAATAACAAACCCTCTCTGTAATCTTTTTGGCCTTGTTGCTGTCTCAAGGGAATTTCTCTCCTTTTAAAAGTGTCCTCCAGTGTTTGTTGCTTCGAGTGACCTGAGTGAACTGTATTCTGTTGAGTGTTTATTTTGGCCCTGGCGGGGCTCAGCCCCTGCTCTTTTTCAACGGGCACTGCCGATAATTCATCTTTGAAAGAATACAAGACGAGTGGCCACAATCAATACAAGCTAGCCACTACTTAGCAAGGTAGCTACCAGCCATAGCTAACGTTACAGTCTATTGTTTTGAGTGTGGCTGGCGAGTGTACAGACGCAGACCCTCAATTGTAGTATGAATGGAACCGCGTGCCCGTCCACAAGTCCACAGCTGTCCGCGGGCGTGGAACGTAGAAAGTATGTCCGAGGCAGCACACACATGGAGCTCAGCAGAGTGGAGGAGAGACGGAGAGTTGACGACAGTCGTTCCGTTGCTGTGCATGAAAGTTTCACGAGTACAAACACTTGTGTGACAGCTGACGTACAACAAAAGATCGAGCTAAAAGTTCGTGCTCAATATAGGCAATACCGATCACAAAAAAATGCCTTGATCTCCCCCATACCGAGTCTTTGAGATCGGATTGAGACATCCCTAATTATTATGATTCCCTTCCCGCCCACTCCCGTAGACTTTTGTTCCCGTCCCGTCCCAGTCACGTGATGAATAGTGAAATTGACTCACGTCCCGCGGGAATCCCACAGGAATCCTGTGACCCACAGGATTCCCGAAAAAATGTCAGCCTCTAGTCTGGGTTATTTCAAAGCACTCCAGGGTTGCCTTATCAGTAAGTTGTCTTTTCTCTTCAACAGAAAGACTTTGATCACCTTTTTTGTAAAAACAAGTCTGTATTGTCTAAGTAATTGGCTAGATTGCCTCAACACTTACTTTACGGCTGTGAGAAAGAATCAGCAACTTTGACGTTTAGAGGCGAGTTTGACCTTTGGACTGTGTATGGGGTTAACCACAGAATTGTCGCTGTGTTCTGCTCTGGCATATTCCTACAGGAGACATTGCTATTAAGTAGATTTTTTTAATGTTTGAATATTTTAAATAAAATGTTCACACAGCTTGGGAAGGAGAGAAGCAGGAGAGACACACATTTAAAAAGGTTGTCAATCTAGTTCTTCAAGTGTCAAATAAAACGTAATTTTCCAACCACAGAATTGTGGAATTGTGAAAATGCTGAGTGGCTAGTAACTTTGGAAAACCACTAGGTAGAGTGGCTGTTGAGCAAAAAGTTAAAAAGTTTATGTCAAGCCCTGGTTGGGTTCATTTCAGTGGTGAGTTTATCTAGTATTGTCGTGTGAAGCAGAGTGTTGGTGCTGTGGTTGCCTGTACCCTTTCACACTGCTATAGAATACTAATGCAACTATGGACTGGAACTATATTTAAAGGAAAATCCCGTTGTATTTCCCATAAATGTGGTTGTTGTGACTGTATGGGTCATGCTAACTTTGTACATGCCACCTCTGTTGTATGGGTTGAAATATACTGGGATTTCCCTTTTAAAGTGTTCATCTAATCAGAAACAAGTATTCTTTGTGACCACAGTGCGGTGGTCTTGCATTAATTGTTGGTGTTAATTGAGTTCTGCTGTTCTTGTCAGTGGAAAGCCCCTAATCTGAATTAATTCATGTACTGTTTTGAGCAGATTCATGCAGAGCACAGATGATAAAGATGTTCATTATTGGACAAAGTGAACATCTTTAAAAAAAGGAATACATTCTCAATATTTTGGCATGCAAACTGTCAAATTCTAAGAAATTGAATTTTAGCACAAAGTTCTCACTGTACACTGTGTGAATGTTTCGTTTTGTTTTTTATAGGCACAGTGACTACAAGGTTGTTTCTCCTGCTTTACGTGCGGTGGGCAATATTGTAACAGGAGATGACATCCAGACTCAGGTAGATGCTCAACCACTCACAATAGACACTGACTCCCTTGCTTTGTTTTCATTGATTTATTTGTAAGGGATCATAAAGTATTAAGTGTAAATGTTGCCATCTGATGTCTGTATGTTTGTCATCTCAGGTAATCTTGAACTGTTCAGCACTACCATGTTTACTCCACCTCCTCAGCAGTCCCAAGGAGTCAGTCAAGAAGGAGGCGTGCTGGACTGTGTCCAACATCACAGCAGGAAACAGAGCTCAGATTCAAGTAAAGGCAGCTTCACCTGGGTTTAGTGTGTCTGGTTTAGGGTTGCTGTACTGTGTCTGTGTAGCTGACAATATTTCTTCTCTTTTCAGAATGTGATTGATGCCAACATCTTCCCAGTACTGATAGAGATCCTTCAGAAGGCTGAGTTCCGCACAAGGAAAGAGGCAGCGTGGGCTATTACTAACGCCACCTCTGGAGGCACTCCTGCACAGATAAGGTATGTCTACCAGACTTAAACACTGGTTGTCTACTACGTACTGAAGGCAGGAAAACAGAGATTTTGACAATTCCCTCATGGATAATGGGGACAATCACCAGGGATTATAGACACAGACACAGTTTGATCTGCCTGTCGATAATTTTTGGCTGGACCGCAGAGGGCCAGCCCTACAAACCCAAAAGTCTGTCACTGAGTGAGTGGTCGGGTGAGTGAGTGATGAAGTTACACGATTGGTCAGCCGAGTGTTGGAGTGTCCTCATTGGCTGTTACTCTGGATATTGGTGGGGGGACAGGGGGGTCAGGATCCCCCCTTCTTGGGAAAAACATGAGTTGTCCACCTTAATATATCATTGTAAACATAACTGTATAATTTTAAATAATATAATAATATCCATAGAAAGCACTTGCGCTAATTATAGATGCAAAACAGTGTGTTTTTAAGTTTTGAAAGATTGTGTCCCCTTCCTCATATGCCTCACAGTGGTTTGGTCCACTGGCTCCTATCCGCCAAACTCCACACACTGTAGTCCTTGAAGACACTCGTACAACCCTTAATAGTGATGCGCCGACCCAACCCGCAAACCGCCAACTTTATGCATTATAGTAGCACTATTGTCAGGACTGAAACAAGGACAGAGACGAGTACTGAGTGCTGTGGCGCATGTTAGAGAGAGAGAGAGAAATAGAAGGTGGGAGATGCACTATTGCACGCAATATTTCTGTAAATTATTAATAACTTACTCTGAACGCTGCTGTGTCTCGTTTTGACCTGCCCTCTCGAACCCATGATATTCCACATCACAAAAGAAAACAAAACATTCCACGATCAATCAGCCGATCCACTTCTTCAATACACACGCTTGTTTTGTAAATACTCTCTCTCTCTCTCTCTCACTTGCACGCATTACACAATCCAGTCTGTTCAAGTTAACAGCACAGTTTAAAGAAATAAGCGTAGTCAGATATTTATCAAGGAAAAGAAAAGCAGACGAGGCAAGTAATGGAAGATGGTTTATTGACCATCAGACCCATCACTCTGTTGGTTTTTTGAAAACCTAAAAGTCGCAATCCCCTGTAACTTTTAAAAAATAAACGGTGCAGAGGGGCTTTCCCTCTTAACAAATTAACAAATCATCTTTGGCCAAGGTTACAGACGCTCCACAGCAAGCTGTGGTAGTAATTCGTATTTCCTCTATATACATTTAACAAATTATTAACTGTTACAACAGTGCTTTTGGTGAATTGCTCTTAAGAAATGTTTATGTTTATTGTCTCCCCAACAAATCAAACCTCTTAAGATATGAGTGGAAAGTTTTGTTCTTGCAACTGCATTTATAATATTTTTTTAGTCAAATGTAGCTTAACCATATCATGTGATATGCTACCTCAGTACACTTCAAGAACAAATATTACTGGGACCACCACAGAAAATTGCAGATGAACATTTAATATCCAGGAATTCACATTATAGACACGACCACTGACTGCTTGTAACAATTTGGCCACAATAGAGCACATTGACCATACACGATCCAGCCATATACTAGGTTTTGACCTAGTCTTGTTTAA
The DNA here is from genome assembly GCA_003416845.1 of Oplegnathus fasciatus. NCBI lineage: Eukaryota > Metazoa > Chordata > Actinopteri > Centrarchiformes > Oplegnathidae > Oplegnathus > Oplegnathus fasciatus. The sequence goes on from NTHP01000620.1 coordinate 243,218, forward strand.
AATTAAACAGGCTTGTATTTACAGTTAGAAAGACAGACAAACAAATACAATAATTTATCAAGAATCAATTTAATATAAATATACTTCATCTAACATTTCTCTTTGTGTGACTAGATATCTGGTGTCTCTGAATGCCATCAAACCCATGTGTGACCTGCTGACAGTGATGGACTCAAAGATTGTGCAGGTGTCTCTGAATGGTCTGGAGAACATCCTCAGACTGGGAGAACAGGAAGCCAAACAGAACGGAACAGGCATCAACCCGTACTGTGCTCTCATTGAGGAGGCTTACGGTACAGTTCTGCAACACATCACACAACTAACATGCTAACACTGTACAAAATAAATCACTCACACCAACATCTCCCTTAACTTCTTAGACAGATGTGACAGGAATATACATATTTTGTTGCTGGTTCCATACCAGAAATACATCTGTGAGCCAACGGTTTACATTTTATTACATCCAGGTTTTATAATCTGATAAGCCGGAATTTATAGTTTTCTTGTTACAATCCACTTATCTTGTCTCTGTTTGAGACATGTACTCATGAAATAGTCCAGTAACTGATAAAGCAGTTTTTACTGTTTGACACATGCATTTTTTGATCGAGATTATTAATCAAGAACATAATTTAACAGCTGAATGTCCACTAACTTTTATGTTTTTGTGAAAGAATATTCTGTCTGTCCTGTTATTTTTACTTTCGGTCAACCTAGTACATGGGTGGCAGAGGCACCCTCTAGTATTTATGACCAGTAGTGACCCCTCAGGTTGAGGGACCCTAAGTTTGTAACTCCTAGGGTGCAGTAGCTCAACTCTCTGCCTTCAAGGATGTCTCTTGCTGCTTGTCTGATAAGACGGATCTGTCCCACTGCAGCTCAAGGTCAGCAAAAGAATTCACCACCCTGTAAAAGACAGTACAGTAGACACTCTGGCGCCATTTAGAAAGCATCCTGGGTGACTTGAGGTGATATGGTGCCGAACTTACTGACCTTACGCTAGTGGCGGTAAGCATAGCTTCTATTTATGTTTCATTACCCAATAGAGTTTTCACAGACAGGCTTAGCCATATGGAGATAACCTTATTTGGAAATACCAACAGTCCTTGGGCCCCAAAACACTGGATAAAAGGACTCTCTCCAGGGCAACCTTCAGAATTGAGGTGGCACTACACTGTGTAAACTTGTGTTGCTTAATCTCCATTCTTCTTGATGGATCGAGCTTCAATAAATGCTTCTGCCTAAGACAACCTGGTCTCCTGAATCTTCTTCACTTTTGAGTTATCTGGCTCTTCAGAAATTCCACCACAGTTTTTTATAGTAAATAAAACTTTAATCAGTGTTAAAAATATGATTTTTTTTTCATCCTACCCTACCAGCTAAAAGGACATGGCTGATCATTTCTCATAATATAAAACATTCAAACAGAACAGCAAAAAAATGGAAAAAAGCCCCGAAACACCTTAAGCACCTTAAGCAGGCAGGTCCCTGCAATCTAATAATCACTCATTCAGTCAGTTTAAATGGAGCAAAGTACTCATTCTAGCTTTTTGTCTCACTGTGTGTACTATACTGAGCATGGAGAAAAGAAAAAAAGCAGAATTGTCTGAGGAGGTCAGACATACGATCGTAGCCAAGCATGGACAACCTCAAGGCCACAACTCCATCTCCAGAGACCTTGATGTTCCTGTGTCCACCATGCGCAATGTTATCAAGAAGTTTAAGGCCCATGGTACTGTAGCCAACCTCCCTGGAAGAGGACACAAGAGAAAAGTTGACCAAAGATTGGAGCGAAGGATTGTTCAAATGGTGGAGAATAGGCTTGTGCCGATCGGATCGTATGTCGACGATTGAAGGGATGATCAACGATTGGTTTCTGGTGGAGCGTCATGTCCGCCCACTGAGCCCCGTTAATCACCACGAGTGAATTTTAAATCCTTAACTACAAACCAGTTTGCCGTCTCTTTTCCATGGATGTGACACCCCGTATCAGCCCCGCTCACCAAAACTTTGCTCTGCGCTCCATAAGAGTAGTTAACGTTATGGATATGATTTGGATTGAAACTGAATTTCCCCATTGAGGGATTAATAAAATATAAATTAATATTAACTGTTATTACAGTTGTGCTCAAAAGTTTACATACCCTGGCAGAATTTTTGCTTTCTTGGCCTTTTTTCANTTCACCCAACCACTGACCATGAGTGGAAAAAAAGTTTCTGTGTTATCATTCATATTCTTTGAAAAAAGGTCAAGAAAGCAAAAATTCTGCCAGGGTATGTAAACTTTTGAGCACAACTGTATATTAAAGATAAGATAATAATATTAAAAGGGGGCCATTGTTTGAATAGAAGAGACATTGCTATTAAATGTGCTGCACACATCTTTTACGTAGCTTGCAGATAGGCTGTGTAATATCCTTAGGCTCACCGTTGGCATCTGGGTAAAACCCACAATATCCCCAAATACAAGATGTTACATTTTTCTTTGACACTGAGGCTAAGTCGTTCATGCTGTCATTTCAGTGGCAAGCTGTGACGTAACTCCCCCCACCCCCTCCGATCAGATCGCTTATCTGCAATCTCGAGTAACCACGATTGGACGATATGAAAATAGAAACGATCACCCAGCCCTAGTGGAGAAAGAACCTCAGACAAGTGCAAAACAGATTCAAGCTGATCTTCAGACAGAAGGTTCAACCGTTTCAACTCGCACCATCCATCACCAACTCAGTAAAAGGGGGTTCTATGGTAGGAGACCCAGGAGGGTCCTTGTACATTCAGGCAGGTTTTTTGTTTTAAACAAAAACGGAGATACCATGGTTTTTCCGTTTTTTCGTTTTAAACTAAAAACGGAAAAACAAAGCTGTTTTCCCGTTTTTCTTGTTGGAATCAAAAAATGAAAAACGATAAAACCACATTCACAAAACAGTCCAATTCTGGTTTTTGCAAATTCCTCTTTGGCTGGACTGCAGAGGGCCAGCCCTACAAACGCGAAAGTCTGTCACTGAGTGAGTGAGTGACCGAGTGAATGAGTGATGAAGTTAATCGATTGGTCGGTCGAGTGTTGGAGTTTCCTCATTGGCTGTTGCTCTTTTAAAATGAATAGGCGAGAACTTTAGTTACATATGTACACTATGAGTACAGGCGCTGCCCTCTAAAGCTACGGCTAGTATTATGGGTGGATAGTGCCAATTTAAGGATTACCAGGAGAAGAAGAATGAGCAGTCTACACTCCCGTCACCGCCATACTGTGTGGAGTTTTGAATGGGATTGATTGGGACTGCAGACGAGAGAGCCTGTAGGCTACCTATATATGTAGTCTATTTGTGACCGTGTAACCCCAGTCAGAAACTGTCTCTGATTAGTCAGCAAGTCAGGAACACAGCCTCTGATTGGTCGACAGACTCAACCCAAGGCATCATGGAACTGCCAATGGACAGCTAACAACAACAATAGATGTTTTCAACACGGAAAAGTTGATAAATAATCACAGAAGACATCCAGTGTTAGATTTATCATTATGGATTTATTTTACTAAGTCTCCAAAAGACACCGCAGTTCAAGGCTGGATTACAAAGCTTCTGAAAGGGATACGATCGCACCAGAGCGCAAATTGGAACGGCACAACAGTAACGGTATGCTCTCCGGTCTCTGGCAGGCAGCATCCTGGAGATATTTAGGATGTGGTATATGACACCATCGACCCAGCAGTGTGGGTATAGAGTCGAATCGATGTATAGAGTCATGCAAAAATAATCCCTCTCAATCATCACTTACGACCCACTAGAAGGGTGTGGCGGTGTCTGTATCAGCAGAGACCCTGCCCTCTGGCTGTATTGTCTTATTTTGCTGTGTTCGGGATGGCATTCCTAGATAGAAACGAATGAAAGAGCAGGGGACTTAATAGATAATTACAATAGTTAGAATTAGAATAAGTTCTCTTTCAAATCAAACCTCTTAAGATATGAGTGGAAAGTTTTGTTCTTGCAACTGCATTTATAATATTTTTTTAGTCAAACGTAGCTTAACCATATCATGTGATATGCTACCTTAGTACACTTTAAGAACAAATATTACTGGGACCACCACAGAAAATTGCAGATGAACATTCAATATCAAGGAATTCACGATAGACACGACCAGTGACTATGCTTGTAACAATTTGGCCACAGTAGAGCACATTGACCATACACGGTCCATCCATACACTAGGTTTTGACCTCCTCTTTTTTCATTTTTCCGTTTTAAGCTGAAGAATGACGACAGGCAGACAGGTGATAATAGTAAATATATCAAAATAAAAGAGTACACTACAACCTCGAATTTATCAGTTCTAAGCCGTGACATTGCTACAGATAGCACTAGTTAATAGTATCGTTAAATAGTTAAAGGTGATAAATACAACATTCAGAACATTAATATAGCAGCAAACAACTATTTGCTATGTGAAGATATAGTGGAGTTATGGCATCCTGATCGGAGAATGAAGTCACACTCCCTCTGTGTGTGTTGCAGACCAGCCCCCTCCCCCCCTTCCCAAGACAGTGCACGTCAGGCGTACGTGACACAGTGATTCACTTGGTAGGCGATTGTTTTGTCCAATGCCGATATTAAGTCGATTTAACTAACTTACTGTCAGAACTAAGATGTTATAAAATTATCTGTAGAATCTGCGCCCTACTGTGCATTTAGAGATGTTTCTGGTGGAGAGTTGTGTCCTCCCTGCTCCGCTGAGCCCCGTTAAACAGCACGAGTGACGAATGATTTTTAAATCCTTCACTACAAACCAGTTTACCATCTCTTTTCCATGGATCTGACGGTCCATGTGGCCCCCGTCCAAAGCTGTGTTCAACTTGTTTGATAGCAGGATAAACAAATGTAGAATGCATTATTTTGTTTTTCCGTCTTTCGTGTGAATTAAATATACGCAAACCCATGTGCTTTTCCCGTTTTCGTCTTCAAATTGGCAATTGGAATAGAAATTAAACCAAAACCAGAAAACAACTTGTTTTTTAGCTTCTATAAGTTAACTCCTAACTCGATAATAAAAACGCCACACTCAGCAGTTTGTGTATTGGATGCCTAAAATGTCGTATTTAATGCGTTAATGTTACACATCTTATTTTAACTTACGAGGGTAGTTGGACTGGTTCATGGACGGATATTATGGGGGGACAGGACCCCCCCTTCCTGAGAAAAAACATGAGTTGTCCCCCTCAATATATCATTGTTAACATAACTGAATAATTTTAAATAATATGATAATATGCATTATTGTGCTAATTACAGACGCTAAACAATGCCCGTCACACGCCGTGCTGCCTCACACCGCATCATCACACACAGCACTGTCACACATGTCACACACCACGCATGCATGTTAGTGCATGTGAGTCCGCACCGCATTTATAAAAAGAGAGCGATCTCCCACACAGCATTGTAAAAGCGAAATGGTCGAGGGCAGTTCGAAGCGTTCAGCTGAAGGCATTCACAACCATCAAACTAGCTAGCGTTAGAAGGATAGCTAGCGAGCTTTATGTTCGAACTCAGCACTCACCAAAGACTTTTCCCCCTCTCCTCGGTACATTTCCACTCCAGTCAGCAGTCAATATGGATGAAGAGAGACTAATTACATTACAACACCCCACAGTGGAGGTCGGCTCCTCTGCGGCTCGCTGCTGCAGACAGGTTGAGAAGCGAGAGTGAAGATCAGTCCACTTTTTAATCCCAAAAGTTTAAAAATTAACTCTTAACCCTCCTCCTGCTGGTAAACGGCTCCGGATCAGAGCAGAATCCAGTGTGACTCCAGGTGTTTATTCCTCCAGAAGCTCTGGTTCTGCCCTCTGCTCTCTCCTCCAAAGCTCCCTGGCACTCAGCAGCTGTCTGTCGATGAGCAGTGGCTGAAAGAGAGTCACTGGTCCGCTCTGCCCGGTCCTCCCGACACAGCACTCTGCAAAGCCCCACGATACGCGCAAATGTTTCACTCAAGTTGAATATTTACCATTGCTATTTATTTATAGACTATTTATAGAGGGTTTTGGTGAGTTTTATTTTGTTTCTGTCAAGTTTGAATGAAATGTGTCTATTTGTGCCCATTTGTTTTGGTCTGAGATGCTGTGCTCTAGTGCGACAACTAGTGGTTCTGGTTCTGAGTGTTGTATGTAGAACCTTTAACTATGTTAATAGCCTACATGATTATTGCACAGATATATTCAAGACCAGGACATTTTGAATCATTACTGTGCCACTTAGCGAATGTAAAGTTTATGAATAAACTGTTTGTGTTTTGGGCTATTATCAGGGTTCCCACGGGGCATGGAAAATTTGGAAAGTTATGGAATTTAAAGGCATGCATTCCAGACATAGAAATCAGAGAATTTAACAAATGTACTGATTTAATCTGGAATATCAGGGAATTTCATGTTTTGGTAACTTTTGTGTATTCTGATGTGCAGCAAAATACTGCATAGACTTTTTTGCATTCATCGTGTAAAGTTCAGCAGGACTGAAATGATTAATATTCCAGCTGTATGCCAGCTGCTCATCTACAGCGTGTCTCCGGTTGGAGAGATAGACAGAGAAGCAGAGGTCTTGATTCCACTCAAACTTTACTGATGCTTAGTATCAGACACAGTTGTGGGAACAGTTGTAACAGCTTCCTATCTATGTAGGAATGTATGTATGCATGGTATCATGTTCATTCCTTGCCAGTCCCGAGTGAAAAACAGTGAACATTAACTTGATCTGTAGACTATAAAGTTATTGTGAAAGAATGAAGAATAATTTACGAACACGCGGGGACCTCTGCTGGTCACTTTAGACAACATGCTACACAACTAAATAATATATCACACACTTTTTGGATAAAAGATATTTCATGTCTAAATGAAAAGAATAAAACAAAAAGATCTTTATTAATGTAGGCTTTGTAGGCCTATGCATTAAGCTATTTATTTATCTTATAACGTTACCCTGGTATGCAGTAGATCCTGTGCTTGCATAATGTTTTATTTTGATATATTTACTTTTAGAGAGAGAGAGAAGGATTAGAACAAATTGGAGCTTTCTGGTAAATTGCATTAACTCTGTGTTCACAGAACAAAATGAAGCCATCAAAGAAAATAACACTCACAACAGTCAAACATGGAAGAGGTTCACTGATGTTTTAGGGTTGCTTTGCAGGCTCTGATGCTGGTGGGTGCCTTGACTCTGTGCGTGGCATCATGAAGTCTCCTGATTTCATGATGCCACCCACCCAAACAAATTTTTTCTTCGATTTGGAGACCCGCACCCGCATTTTAAACTATGTCGAGCAGCGCAAGCTTTCCAGGTGATTTCTTTATTGTGTGTTGTTTTGATGTATGAGTGTTTTCTTTCACAATTTACTTTAAAGATTAGAGAGGCTGCTTTCAGTAATTGTAAACGTTTCCATGCGCGTAATAATGTCACTGCAACAAATATCGGGATAAAAACTAAAAACACAGTATACAGTATATAAACTCGACAGGACAGAGGAAACTCTCAAGGGAAACAGAATTAAACTTATAGTTTCTGAAATAGATCTTTTTTAGACAGCTCTGATGGGGCTCAGGATTTATCAGGAGGATGCTGCTTTACTCCAAACAATTTCACTTTATGAACCTGGACAGTGTGTGACCTTTTGGATGTGTAGGAGAACACAGAACATTAATTTGCATTAGATCCTGACCGATCCTGTCGGCACATCTGGAAATTTAAACAGTCAACGAAGTTGTGCTGCTGTGCCTCAAGCGTAAATGCGCACAGCGTCTCTCTTAACGGGGAGACGCACTTGTCTTTTCTGCTGCGGTGGGATCACTGCATGTATTTATTAAACTCAAAAAAGTAGTTAATATTTTCCTCATTAATGATGTATTATTTTACCCACCCACAACCCATCTGCTATTAATCAGAACGTTAATTTTTATGACCCGACCGATCTACGGATATAACTGCAATCTGCCCAACACTACTAAACATAGCACAAAAAGTAAGGAAATTTGTGTTTGGTAGATTATTTCTTTGTTGTAACAATGCTTCTTGGCAATAAATCTTATACCATTGGAAAGCCTGTTTATTTCCCTTTTAAATGGTGCCACATTTGTAAGGAACCTGCATTTGTGGGATGAGCAGCAGAGCTGAGTATGTGGGTTGCGCCCATGAAAAATTTGCCAAATCTTCTCTGCCAATGCCAAACAGCTTATTCTGCCATTGACTCTTGTTTGGTGTTGTTTGGTGGATTGGATGATTGAAGTCTGAAGAAACAAGACATATTGGCAATTTAACAATTTATTCATTTAACAAACAGGAGCCTCAGTAGCATGTGGAAGAACCATACACAGCCCCAANGTTACTCTATCGGTGCAGCAATCAGCATAGCGTTCTCCGCGTCTTCTCCACACTTTGACCCTACGATCCAACTGCTGTAGGCAGAATCTGGACTCATCGCTGAACATAACGTTCCTCCACATGTTCAGGTTCCAGTGCACGTGTTGCCGACACCAGCGCAAACGGGCCTGACGGTGAAGGGCAGTCATGGCAGGCCTCCTGGCAGCCCTATGAGACTGGAGATTGGCTGTGTGCGGTCTGTTCCGAATTGTCTGGGCAGAGAGCCGTCGGCCATATCGTCCTGCAAACCTTGACTGCAAATCTGTAGAAGACAGCCTACGGTTCCTAAGTGTTGACAGGGTGAGGAAACGGTCTTCTTTGGGTGTCGACTTCTTGGGACGCCCACTTTGCGGCCTGCCTCTGACATCCCCCGTTATATGGAACTTGGCCTTCACTTTGGCGATGGTACTAGGGCTCACTCCAAATAATGACGCAACTTGGTTTTGCGGAACACCAGCTTGAAGTTGCCCTATCGCATGGGCCCTATCCAGATCAGTCAAACGTGACATGCCGATTCTTGGAGCAGACACCTACTGACTGAGTTGAGACCAGGAGGCAGAGTTGCAGTCCTACACGCTTCTCTACGCTTCCACTAGAACAGGTACCCACCCAAAACCCCATAGAGACTGTGTCTGCCCCACGACCACTTAAATTAATTAAATCAAAAGTAAACAGAAGAGGAGTTATACATAAAAACCTAATAAAAATTAACACCACCACTGCAGTGGTGCAACAGAATAAGNATCTAAAGCTGTATTAGTGAATGAGTTGATATCAGATTATCATATTGATTTACTGTGTTTTACAGAAACCTGGCTGAGTCATGAAGACTATGTTAGCCTAAATGAATCCACTCTTCCTAGTCATATTAATACTCACATTCCTCGAAGGCTTTGGCCAAGGAGGTGGAGTTGCAGCCATCTTTGACTCAAGCCTAGAAATCAACCCTAAACCTAAACTTAATTATAACTCATTTGAAAGCCTTGTTCTCAGTCTCTCTCACCCAACCTGGAAAACTCTATAGCCAATTCTATTTGTTATAGTGTACCGCGTTCCTGGCCCATATTCTGAATTTCTAAATGAATTCTCAGAGTTTTTATCAAGTTTAGTCCTTAAAACAGAAAGTAATTATCGTAGGTGACTTTAATATTCATGTGGACGTTGATAATGATAGCCTTAGTACTGCGTTTATCTCATTATTANTATTTAACCTTCCCTTTCTCTCTAAGATCCTTGAGAAAGCAGTCGCCAAGCAGTTGTGTGACTTTTTGCATAACAATAGTTTGAGGACTTTCAGTTAGGATTTAGAGCGCATCATAGCACATTGGTGAAAGTTACAAATGACCTCCTAACTGCATCAGGCAATGGACTTGTCTCTATACTTGTCTTGTTAGATCTTAGTGCGGCATTCGACACCATTGACCATCACATCTTGTTACAGAGACTTGAACATTTAATTGGCATTTAAGGAACTGCACTAAGCTGGTTTAAGTCTTATTTATCAGATCGATCTCAGTTTGTACATGTTAACGATGAATCCTCTATGCCTGCCATAGTTAGTTACGGAGTTCCACAAGGTTCTATGCTAGGACCAATTCTGTTCACTTTATATATGCTTCCTTTAGGTAATATTATTAGGAAACACTCCATAAACTTTCGTTGTTATGCGGACGATACCCAATTATATCTATCGATCAAGCCTGATGAAACCAATCAGTTAGCCAAACTTCAAGCATGTCTTAAAGACATAAAAACCTGGATAACCTGCAATTTTCTGCTGTTTAACTCAGACAAAACCTAAGTTATTGTACTTGGGCCCAAACATCTCAGAGATGCATTATCTGAAGATATAGTTACCCTAGATGGCATTGCCCTGGCCTCCAGCGCCACCGTAAAGAATCTTGGAGTAATCTTTGATCAGGATATGTCTTTTAACTCCCCTATAAAACAAATTTCAAGGACTGCCTTTTTTCATCTACGTAACATTGCAAAAATTAGACACATCCTGTGTCAAAAAGACGCAGAAAAACTAGTCCATGCCTTTGTTACTTCTAGGCTGGATTATTGCAATTCCTTATTATCAGGCTGCTCCAATAAGTCTCTAAAG
>NTHP01000620.1:255355-271836 GCA_003416845.1 Oplegnathus fasciatus
CCCCCCAACATAAAACAGCACATTTTAGAGTTGCGTTTTATTGTAACCAGCCCAAGGCACACCTGTGTACTCATCATACCGTTTCATCAGCATCCTGATATACCACACCTGTCAGGTGGGTGGATTATCTTGGCAAAGGAAAAGTGCTCACTACCACAGATTTAAACAAATTTGTGAACAAAATTTGAGAGAAATATACCTATTGTGCACAAAGACAAAGTATTAGATTTTTTATTTCAACTCATGAAAAATGGGAGTGAAAACAAAAGTGTTACGTTTATATTTTTGTTCTCTGTGTGTGTGTGTATATATATATATGTATATATGTATGTATGTATGTATATATGTATATATGTATGTATATATATGTATGTATATGTGTGTGTGTGTGTATGTATGTATGTGTATATATGTATGTATATATATGTATATGTGTGTGTATATATGTATATATATGTGTATATATATATGTATATGTATGTATATGTATATATATATGTATATATATATATGTATAGACCAACAGAAGATTGGCTATTTCTATTAAGCCAGGCGCACACCATACGATATCACAGTCAGTTCAGGCATCCCAGACGGTCACAGACAACTTTTCAAGATAGGAGTAAAAATAGCATGTCTTTGCTCGTATAGTGTGAGAAGGTCATCACTGAAAAATTTTTTCGTTGCTCTTGTAGTGTGAGAGGGCATAGCGAGCCGATTTGTCACTCTGGCTTTTGGTATCGCAGGCTATAGTTCCGCAAGGCCCGACCTACGAGACTTCAACGTGTCATTAACTTCCGTTCGAAGTCCAGCACACTCGAGACTGCAGTCTTTTGTCGTTGAGTCTTGTAATGTCGAAACTCCGTTGTTGCCTCATCCTAAAATGTGTGCACTGTTACGATGTAAGATGGAATTTGGTAGCTCAGATAATGTGAGATGTACTGCAACATTTGGTCATGTAATGTGCACCTGGCCTTAGTTTCTAATAGTTATTCTTAATGCCTGCCACCGGGTCGGATTTTTCTTGAAATCAGACGAAGCGGTGCTAGGGTTTACTCTAGCTGAATTTGAGTTGCTTCAGCCGCTAATTGAAGGTCTGTCTCTGGAGCTGCGACCCGCTCTCCTCTTGGGGAAGTAGTCTCCTTGCAGCGGGGAGGGAAGCAGAGGGAACATGTAAACTAATGTTAGGTGAAACACTACCACCTTTGTCCACAGGGAGTGCTAAAATCAACACAAAATGAAAAGCTCCATAGAGCTGTTTTAAAAATAATCTATTTAATAGCAATGTCTCCTCTATTCAAACAACGGCTCCCTTTTAAAAGTCCTTGTGTCTGTGCTTGGTGCAACAGTATCACAGTATCATGTTCCGTTTAACATTATAATCTTTAATATCACAATCCAAATCATATCCATAACGTTAACTACTCCTGTGGAGCGCAGAGCAAAGTTTTGATGAGCCTGCCTGCCTGCCTGCTCAGGCACTTATATATACAGTATATACCTGTACTATATGTATATGTATATGTATATATATATATATATATATATATATATATATATATATAATATGTACACATTGGGGTTCAAAAGTCTGAGACCACTAGTCAGAATACTTATTTGCATTTGTTTCGATTGTAATACTATTTTTTTCATTACAAATGATAATATCAGCTTAACAATTTGAGTGTTGTTGAATCTTTGGAAAATGTACATGAATTTCAGAATCTCTTAGTATTTGGTATATCCCCCTTTTGCTTGAATGACAGCACGCACTCGAGCTGGCATGGACTCCACAAAACCTGATGACCCATGTTATCCCAGCATAATTTGACAATGTTCCAAACAGCTTCTTGTGATGTCACAGAATGCTTGGCTTTCTCAGTCTTCAAGTGCCACCATAAATTCAATGGGATTGAGGTCAGGTGACTGTGGAGGAAAGTCCATGACAGTCAGGACTCCTTGGTCTTCTTTGGTCTTCAAGTAGTTCTTGCAAAGCTTTGTGTGTTTGGGGTCATTATCCTGCTACAGTATGAATCTTTCTCCCCAAAGACACAACCCAGATGGTATAGCATGTCTCTGAAGAATGGAGTGGTACTTCTCCTTGGTCAGGGTGTAGTCAATTCGGTGCAGGTGTCCAACTCCAGAGTAGGCAAAACACCTCCAGACTTGAATTTTCCCACCACCATTTTTCACTGTCGGTTTGATACACTGCGGTATCATTCTCTCTCCTGTGTTTTTTTCAATTTCAAACTTGGATTCATCAGTAAATAGGACTTTTTTCCAGTCATCCACTGTGAAATGCTGATATTTCCTATTCCCCAAGTGTTTGGCCTTGTTTCCCCTCCTGAGAAGTGATTTAGAAACTGCTGCTCATCCTCTGAGACCACTACAAGGCAGCCTTCTTTTGACAGTACTTTTGCTGACTGGAGTCTTGCGTTCTTTATTTAGCAAATTCTGTATCTGTTATGAAGTTGCTTTTCTAGCTCTCAGGGAACTAAGCTTGATGTATTGATTTTCTGATGGTGTGATCACTTTTGGTCTGCCTGATCGTGTTTTGGAAATAACTGATCCAGTTTCTGCAAAGCATTTTAGAGGTCCATGCACTGCCCCCCTTAGAAACCTTTAGTCTAGACCTGATTTGACACTGAGAGAGACCCTCTTTTCTTGGAATAACAATTTGACTTCTGATACTTTCACTTAGTTCTGATTCCATGTTTCCCACTATCATAGTGTTACTTAGTAAGCAATGATCTGCTGCAAACTTAAGCCACAGCCATATTTATAACAGGTGAACGCTGGTCACAAGTTAAGTTACATGAACAAGCCTCTGATGAATAGATCAAATCTACCGGAGTGTCATCTGAACGCATGCTTCGATGGAAGGGATACAACTCAAGAAAATCTGACCTTTTGTACAAAGGAGTTAAGTTGGTAAGTGCCAACAAAAATTTGCTTAAATTTGATTGCTGACCTAGAAATAGTGCATAAATATTTCTTCTTCATTTTACATGTCAGAACTTCTTCTGTTTTTAAATGTTTCTGAATCCTCAAACTTTCTGATTATTTCCAGGTTTATGTAAAAATATTAGAGATTTTCAATGTTGTCTCAGACTTTTGGACCCCACTGTATATATGCACAGAATTGACTGAACCCCACTGTATGTTTGCACCGAATTGACTACACCCTGACCAAGGAGAAGTACCACTTCATTCTTCAGAGACATGCCATACCCTCTGGTTTGCATCCTTGGTTTCATACTGCAGCAGAATAACCCAAACGCACCTCAAAGCTTTACAAGAACGACTTGAAGACTAAGGAGTCCTGACTGTCATGGACTTTCCTCCACAGTTACCTGACCTCAACCCCATTGAACATTTATGGGGGCATTTGAAGACTGAGAAAGCCAAACATTCTGTGACATCACAAGAAGCTGTTTGGAACATTGTGAAATCATGCTGGGATAACAGGGGATATCAGGTTTTGCACAAACTTGTGGAGTCCATGCCAGCTCTAGTGCATGCTGTCATTAAAGCAAAAGGGACATACCAAATACTAAGAGATTCTGAAGTTCATGTGCATTTTTCTAAGATTCAACTTTTCACTCAAATTGTTAAGCTATTATCATTTGATATCACTTTTATATAGTTCCATTTTTGTGACTATTTTAATGTTTATATTCCATTCTAATTAAAATATTTGAATATCTGTTCAATACATTTTTCTGTGTGTGTAGCATGGACGGAGCTATAACTGTATTTCACTGTGCAATCCATTATTGTATAATGACAGTAAAACTTTGAACCTGAGCCTGGTAAGAACTCAGGAAGGACTTAAAACACAAACTTAGTGACGGATACTATAAACAACTGGTGCAAGTCAGTCCAAGTCATTTAATGCTGCTTCAAACAAGTTGTTGTTAACTCACACAGCTAGGTGAGAACTTTGCCTGAAGAAAATACTGTTTAGAATTCACAAAATGTCAATGTAATTCAGGAAATATCTCATCAAAGAAGTGCAGTTTTTAAACTTGGTGCTAAAGACACAGTTGTGGCATTACTCATTCTGCAGTTCAGTTGATTCTGCTGTACTTTTGCCACATAGTTGTGTGACATGTCATATAGAAATAGAATGAACTGTGTATATGTGGGTGCACCCCTTCAGGCCTGGACAAGATCGAGTTTCTGCAGAGCCATGAGAACCAGGAGATCTACCAGAAGGCCTTCGACCTGATCGAACACTACTTCGGCGTGGAGGAGGAGGATGCCAGCCTGGCTCCTCAAGTGGACCAGAGTCAAGGACAGTTCGTCTTCCAGCAACAGGAAGGACCCATGGAGGGTTTCCAGCTTTAATCATGCCTCACCTCCACAGCCCCTTCTTCTTCCTGGTCTCTAAACTGCGGTGGCCTACTGGCCTACAAACTCTCCTGGGACCTCGTATTTGCTGGGCCAGCTCCATCAGCTCCTCCCCAGACCTTCGCTTCTTTTATGTACTCAGAACAACACCTACTCTAGAGAGACAGAGAGAAGTTGGTGAATATGGAGATGAAACATAAAAGCACATTTGGCTCATTGATGCTGTTTGAGGCTGTGGGAGTCTGAATGGAGGGCTCAGTCTTGCTGGTTTCTATCCCACTGATGAGATGTCCATGCCATAGAAAGTAAACTAATGTCAAAGAAAGAATTATCTTTTTTTTTTTCCCCTAGTGCTACACAGTCTGATGTTCTTTTGACTTCCCGTGATATTATTTTCATCATTCTTAATAGTGTTAATGATAATTTGTGTTACAATTAGAACCTGGTGTCTCCAAATCAGCATCCATATCCCTTTATATCCCTTTTTCAATGTGAAACTACCTCTTCAGTCTTCAAAAAGAAAGAAAGAAAAGCCCTAAATGAACAGATAAAGCTTCAGGCTGATTTTTTTTTTCTTTTATTGTGGCTAAAATTTAATCTTGAATAAAATTCTTGGTGTTCAGGTGCGGGGTCTAGTGGCTGACCTGTCACGAGTCTATACACAGGTAGTGGATGTAAATACAGTACTACTGTACGTCCTGTTGTTGCCAAACTTTAAGTCTAAAGCAGCTGCACATGCCCTCTGGGCTCTTTCTCCTCTCCTTTCGATTTACAAGGACTTGACAAGCACCCGGAGACTCTGGGTCTTTTATTTATTTGTCTTCTCAAAGCGGTGGAGGAGCTCCTCTTTCTCTTCTCCACCGTCAGCTCTGACTGAAGGCAACTGCTTCCAGGATTATGTAACTGGCCAACTGGCCTGAGTTGGTTTGAAATCTGTAACAGTGTTTGCTGCTTATTTTAAATGTTCTTTATTTCAGAAAGCAGTATCAGGGCAAGACAGGTGCTGTCTATGTTACATGATGCAGTGTGTGCAACAATCTTGCTACTTCAATGAAATTTTTGTTCTGTTTTCTAGTTTGTCGCTCTGAACTAGCAAGGTAATATATCTTAAATGATTTCTGCCTACAATCATTTCCTTGATGTGATGGGTTTAGTCGACTGACTTGGGTGGTTTGTATATTATATATACATGTAAGAAAGTGTAAAGAAAGTATTTAAGTGGCTGTGGGAAGGTGTGATATGCAATTATGTTTCTGGCTGATATGCAGTTGTAGTATTTCCAGTCCATCACTGCTTTATGCACCCTTGACAATTTGTTTTATTTTGAGGAAGTTTGTCTCTTGTGAGGCTTTGTCGCTGATGCTTTGATTTGTATTTCTTCATGTTCTGATTTTGTGATTCAAATCTTAAGATGGAACCAGGGTGGGGTGGGTTCCTGCTTTTGGCTCTTCCCCATAACCATGATTTCGATACGTGTACATTTGAGTACAGCAACATTAATTGGTGGAGAACCGAACATGAAATCAATCTATATTTATGTGAAATGGAAAATATTTGTAACGCAGAAATTACATCAAACACATTCAATTGTGTATAGTTTTCTAATTTTTCTGATTTATATGATGGTATATCATATTTTTTAGGTTTTGGTAGTGTTTTTGTTTTCTCCTGTTTGGGAATTAATTTGCTGTGTTCTTGTGGCTGTCAGTAGAAATTGTGTGTTAGAATTCCATCAGCCTGTGAGGAGTGAATTACTATATGCAGCCGCAGTTAACACTGACTGGATCACAGAGGTCTGACAGCGAAGCTGGGTCAGGCTGTCTGTAATAATGCCTGGCTCTTCTGTGTGGGGATTTACATTGTGCAACAAGAATTAATAAATTGATCTGTTGGATAAGAATCATACACACTTGCGTGACTGCTTTTTGTCTTGTCTTCAGTAAAGTTCTTACACTGACTGTCACATTGAAAATGCTTTGAGAGTAAAGTACATTTACTCAAAAATCATACTTGTATATCCATACCCATATATATATATATATATACTACTTTTATACTACCTTTCAGAGGAAAATATTGTGCTTTTTACTGTACTACCTTTATTTGCCAGCTCTAGTGACTTGCTGTTTTCCAGATTTTTATTTTTTTTTACCCAAAACATTAAGTTTAATGATACTGTTCTACATTTAAGAACCCAAGGTGAAAAGATGGTAAAATTAGCTCCATCTCAAACAGCTACAATGATAAAATGATGAGTACTTATACTTTAAGTAGATTTTACTGATAATCCTTTTGTACATTGGTAATATTTTTTATGCAAAACTTTTACTTCTAATCGAGTATTTTAAAATTGTGGTATTGCTACTTTTACTTGAGTAAATGATGCGTCTGAATGCATTCAGTCTTAAACCATAAATCAACTCACTAATAAACGATCCTGTGAAACTGGATTTGACACCTTGAGTGGATCTTCTCTGCAGTGCTGTCTGAGGAGTTCAGACACCTTGTTTCTACAGATTAACTTGGATGGAAAAATAGTTTGTTTCTTTCCTGTTATGCTGGTTTTGCACATTACAATACCACTACATTTGGTACATTTACACTACAATATATATATATATATATATATATATATATATATATATATGTATAACTGTATGTGTTGTTTTTATTTTTTTTAACTTTTATTCTATTCTATTTCAAATATTTGTATACAGTATATGTTCTGTGTGTAGCATGAAGGGCCTAGAACTTTCATTTCATTGTACAACCCAGTGTTGTGAAATGACAAAAATAAATTAACCTTTAACCTTGATTCAAATTAAATAGTCATCAATTATTGTCACTCAGCCTCTGCTTGATTCAGAAATTGATTGAAATCTACTCGTTAACAGTATAATTAAATCTGTATTTTGTTTAATGCATTACACTCATGACTTTTGTATAATTCATGATCATATTTTTTCATAATCACATGTCCTTCTGCACACAATATCTAATCTAATCTTTTTTTACTTTGCAGATAATAAATATACGTATACGTTATGCTGTGGATGATTCTGGGTTTTTTTCTACTCTAAATAACAAACTAATATATACATTTCTATTTCTAATTTTGGGTCTATTGCAGAGAACAGCACCTAAACTAGGAAATGTAGCATGTATATGGTATATCAGATATTGAAATATGATAATTATGATATTCATAATTTGTATAAAATTGAAGTCTCAGCTTCAGCTATCAGAAATAATCAGTATTAACATTAACAACAGAATTTAACCTAAATTAAATTCAACCTCGGGGCACCACCCTTGAGTAAGGGAATTAATTAATTCAGTCTCGATCTAAAGGATGCTGCAGAGTTCTTGACTCGTGTACAGTGATCGTTCACACACTTAATACACGCAAAACCACGTGATCAAGTTCTTTTTAAATTAAATATTTATTGAACTACTAAACTACACACAGAACTAACAACTACTAGACATATAAATGAATAAATGCTACGATGGATAAATGCAGCATGAATAAATACAACCATAAATAAGTACACAGAATACAACGATGAACAATCAATGAATGAATGACAACCATTTTATACCAGATGACGCAGAGAATTAATATTTCAGAGTATATTATTATTTTATAAATATATTAAGTTGTGGTAGACTATTATTAGCCTATTATAAGCATATTAAATTGTGGAAACACAGGAGATCGCTAAATGGATAAAGTTTAAGATTGACCAGTAAATATCACCTTAATTCAACTGCAGCTGAGAGAGTATTTGTGTACTGTTGCCCCCAGTGTCCTCCATGTGAGCCTATATTGAGTTACACAGCCAGCTAAACTCTCCTTCTATTATCCCCTCCAAGGAACAGGCAATTGTTGGCAGGTTTTAATAGACGAAATGTGAAACTGAAAAGGTACAGTAAAACAATAGGTAAGTTTTCAACACAGATGGGTAAGTATTAAAGATAAGTAAATTAGCAGGTTAACAGAATTGTACTTTACGATAAGTATGTAACTAGATAGCTATGCAAGGTAAACATGCTGTACTGTATCAAACCATTAACATATGGGCCTACACATATCCATAATGTAGCCTAATTTTTACAAAATTATGTTAATAACGAAACTAAAACATAGTGCTGAATTAGATAAATAATACTACTTACAGATTATGCCAGTCAAAAGGCTATAAACAAAGGGATGGCTTGGATTGACTCCACTATGTGCATAAGACCACCACTAGTCAAAACAATGCTGGAAAAGAAGGACCCAGAAGGTGTCTGCTAGGACCTGAATTCTCTTCCACTGGTGCTTGAACATGACTCTTTTTGAGAACTCTCCAGGAGGAAGTAAGGCTGTCCCAATTTTCTGTGTGAGTAGAGTAGCAGGTGTTAAGATGAGGGGAGCTTCCGGGTCAGATGAAACGGGCACTAGGGGTCTCGCATTGATAATGGCGGTAACCTCTGCCATGAGAGTTATCAAGACCTCATATGTCAGGTTTGAATGTCTGTCTTGCAGGAACACTGAGTCGAGGATTTGTCGTGAGATTCCAATCATGCGCTCCCAAGCGCCACCCATGTGAGACCAGTGTGGAGGGTTGAACACCCAGGTGCATCTCTGCTTGAAGAGGTAGTCTTCAACACTTGCGTCTCCCAGGCTTGGAGGATCCAACTTCAGTTCCTTGGCTGCCCCAACAAAGTTGGTTCCACAATCTGATCTCAACTACTTAACAGGACCTCGGATGGCAAGGAATCTTCGAAGAGCATTGATGAAAGTGGAAGAACTCATGGATTCTATGACCTCAATATGAATGGCTCCAGTTGACATGCGGGTGAATAATACTGCCCATCTCTTGCCCCTAGCTTGTCCACCTCTTGTGCGTCTTGTAGTGATCTCCCATGGACCGAAGACGTTGAGCCCGACAGGAGAAAGGAGGATCCGTCTGAACACGCTCAGCAGGTTGGTCAGCCATTTGCTCAATTCAATTCAATTTTATTTATATAGCGCCACATCACAACAAAAGTCATCTCATGACACTTTACATATAGAGCAGGTCTAGACCGTACTCTTAATAATGTTATTTACAGAGACCCAACAATTCCCACCATGAGCAAGCACTTGGCGACAGTGGCAAGGAAAAACTTCCTTTTAAGAGGCAGAAACCTCGAGCAGAGCCGCGCTCTAGGTGGGCGGCCATCTGCCTTGACTGGTTGGGTTGAGAGAGAGAGAGACAGAGAGAGAGGAGAAACAGAGAGGAGAGAGAGAGACAGACAGACAGACAGACAGGCAGGCAGGCAGACAGGCAGGCAGACAGACAGGAAATCAGGCAGACAGACAGGAATGCAGCAACAACTATAATAACAATAGAAATATAACTAATAATAGCAATGACAGCTATTATTATAATAACATTAATAACAATGGAAGAATGACTAATAATAGAAATATGACTAAAAAGTGTAATACGACTAATAATAAAAATATGGCTAGTAATAGAAATATGAGTAATATAATAATAATAATAATAATAATAGTAGCAGCAGTGGAGGTCAAGCAGGCCGACGGCGGCAGTCAATCTGCAACAACGATCCACAGGAACCTGCGAGACGAGAAAGCACAGAAACTCCAGGAAGATATAAAGTTAGTAACATGCATTAATGGGACATGAATGAGTACAGAAGAAGAGAGAGAGGAGAAGAGAAGAGCTCAGTGCATCATGGGAAATCTCCCGGAAGTCTAGGCCTATAGCAGCATAACTAAGGGATGGTTTAGGGCTCACCTTGTTGTTGCTCCAATCTTCCCCGCAGCTTTCTACAGGTTACACATTTGTGGATGATGCTACTTATACATCTTTTGGCTCCTAATATCCTTAGACCACTTGCTCTGATTGCTCCCTCAGCCAAATGTCTTCCCTGGTGCCTCACTGTTTCATGATGGTGATGGATAAGCAATGTAGCAACATGATGTTTGCCTGGGACGAGGAGTGGATTGGCCTCATTTGTGTGTAGTTTCGCCTGAGTAAGCGCTTTACAATATTGCCTCTCATTAACCCATACACACAGACACTGATGGCGGCAGAGCTGCCATGCAAGGCAATAGCCTGCCCATCAGGAGAAACTTGGGGTTCAGTGTCTTGCACAAGGATGCTTTGACAGGAGTTGAGGATCGAACCACCAATCCTGGGATTAATGGACAACCCACTCTACCTCCTGAGCCACAGCTGCCCCAGCAAAATGATTCATTGAGATTAGTTTTAGTGCAGGCTTGGCCTCTGTGGCTCTTCAAGGTTCAAAGGTGAAATTCACAAGATAGGCAGTGAGGGTGAAGATCTGGCCAGATGCAAAAAAATAAAAGGGGGCGCTATAATAAATACAAACATTTTTAGGTTTATAACTCACAAACTATGTCACATTTTCAAATACAACGCATTATCTTCATTGGAGTTGAGTCATGTGGTATAGGCCACACCCATATGCAGAACCAACTTTTGTAGATGTTGCCCTGGATTTTCTATTTAGAGACTTCAAATTGGTGTTAAAAGAGTCTTTAGAACCAGATTAGCAAGCTTTAATGTGATATTTTGTTTGCTGGCTACAGGACTTTGATTTTTGTTTGCACTGTGTCATTTTTTACAGTACATCTCACCAAAAGCTTCTTCAACTGACACCAAACTGGGTACACCAACCCTTGATGTGATCCAGATCTACCATGCCAAATTTGGTGCAAATCCAACTGTAGGTGGTGCTGTAACACGTTTTGCATATTTTCTCAGGATTGGATGGTTGAAACTGTAAAACACTGCAAATTGGTATGCACATATGTGTGCTCCTGATATAGAGATTTAAATCTGTTGCAAATCTGTGGAGCTGCCACAAATGTTTGAATCTTTATTATTTATTATTAAATTTCATATTTACGTATTTTCTCCCAAATTACACCAAATGTGCACATGCAGTATGTCTTCTATTGCTGTCATATAATAATAATAATGATTCTAATTATTTATTAATCCCTCATTGGGGAAATTAAATGTTTACACTCTGTTGTTATTACACACCTGAGGCCTGAAATTCACTCACTCTGCCATTTAAAGGGCATTTCCACTGAAAGGAACTTTCCCAGGGGACCTGGGGAACTTTTTGAGGAATTAAGGAACTAAACTTGCGTTGCGACTGGGGGAACCAAGGACTAAATTTAGTTCCTGTACGATATTTCCAGAGAGCAAAAAACTCTCCGGTCGGGTGGTACTTTCCAAAGTTTTAGCAATTTTAGTGACAGGGTTTGGGGGGGACCTCAGATCAGCGCTCACAATCTGAGTCTGAGCTAGCAGATGTTAGCATGAGCTGTTAGTGTTGTTTAAAAGCCATACTCTGACAGTGGAAAAAATAAAAGCAAGGTCAGTGAACTGAATACCGTGAATCAAGGTTTCATAAAAAGCTTGTCAGGGATCCTAATGCTTCTTTATTTTTGTTCGGGCTGGGGGTAGTTCCGGGTTACCACTGCAGCTGTATGGCTTAACAAAATAAAACTTCATAGAGCAAAATCCAACCAATAAAATCAAAATCTTTACAATTAAACAAAAAATTAAAAGTTTCTATAAAACATCATGTTGTTGATCATCTAAACCAACGACGTCTTAGATCCCTCTCCAGTGAACATAGCCTGTTCTTGTAAAGTTGGAATTGTTCCATGGCTGTTCTATTTTTGCTACTGACTTTTCATAATGCCACAGAAAAAGATTTTGGATTTTGGATCAAATGTAAATCACCAAAATTAACCAATTCAGTCGTTTTCATGATCTTCCTGTCCACCCTTTAAACCGTAGCACCGGTGAGAGAGACATTATTGATCCAGCTAGCTAAAGCTAGCTATAAGACAGCTACAGAATGTGGTAATTGTGAACCTGTTCCTGTGAGCAGCCCCAGAGTGAGAAGAAGAAGCTGACTCTAGTCCAGCTATCCAGTGTTTGCCCAGCTTTGGCTACTCCCTCTGTAACGGAACCTACAGCTGCTGCTGGTCCTGCTAACAGCCCCAGCCCTGGCGAGCGGGAGCTAATCGCAGCTAACGAGCCTGACTGTGTCTATGCCCACGGCTCCTGAACTCACAGCCAGTGTTGCCAACTCCTTTCCGATGAAAGTAGCTAGCACTAGCTCCAAAAGTCGCTAAAAGTTGCCAGATGACGTCATACGCTAATTTGCATATTGGTGATGTTATCACACGTTAATTTGCATAAAGCTTAGTGGTTGTGTTGGTTACAGCAAGGGAGAGATCGCCTGAAGTAGGGGTTCTCAAAGTTTTGATGATTGAATGCCAATTTAGGGAGCCAGCATATGACTGAGGGTTGCACATGAAAAATGCACACAGATAAGCCGCATTGAAATTGTAATGTTTGCACTCTTCACCCATGAACTTGTCGCAGGATTTGTGATTGGTCTCACAATGGCGGTTAACATTAAATTCCTTGAGCACCGAATTCACCTGTTGGCAGATAAGGCAGATCACTTTATCTGTCACTAGTGGGTTGAAGGTCAAGAAGATACCCCTGCTAAAGACGTGTTAAATGAGTGATTCCATGTTTTTTCCAGATGGGGAAGGACAGTGGTTTGTTATTGACTGTGAATATGGGGTTGTGCCAGAGGGGTGTTAACGGTGAGGGATATGGTGAGGATCCTATAAGGTTATTGGCCGTCCACCATGCTAGGAGAGTTGTGCTGATTGTTTGGTTGTGGAAACATGGATGTTTTTTTTATTGTTTTATCTATGAATGACAGGTCTTTCAGTGTGAGCGATAAGGTGCTGGGAAGTTCTGTGTCTAACCATAATGCGTGGTTTGTGTCTGTTGTCCAATGTCTTACATACTGTAACTGCGCAGATATGAAATACAGGTAAAAACTGGGTGCTTTAAAGCCTCCTAGTGACTTTGGGTGTTGTAAGGTGGATAGTTCTTTCTCTTTCCCATAGAAGGAATGAATAATTTGCTGAACCACTGTGTTGGAGGGGTCACTGGGGTCATTTGAACGAGATAGTTGAGTTTTGGTAGTATATCCATTTTTATGGTTGCGATACGTCCAATGAGGGAGAGTGGTAATTTGTTCCATCTGACCAGGTCCTCTTTAATGTTTTTCAGGAGAGGTGTGAAATTAAGTGACAGAAGGTCTCTGAGGTTTGATATATGAACAACTTAAGACTTGATTCTAGAGGTTATTTTGAAAGGGGTGTTCCAGTCCTGAGCATTCCAATGTACGCCTTGAGGTAGAATTTCTGATTTTGACCAATTTACAGAATAGCCTGAGATTTTACTAAAATTATTAATTAGTCTATGGACATGATGAATCGAGGTGTGTGGGTTTGTGAGGTAAAGAAGTATATCATCTGCATATAAGCTAATCTTGTGTTCATTTACTGTGGTTCGGAAGCCAGTGATGTCGTCATGTTGGTGAATAGACGCTGCAAGTGGTTCTAAGAAAAGTGCAAATAGTAGTGGGGAGAGTGGACATCC
This sequence comes from Oplegnathus fasciatus, assembly GCA_003416845.1. Taxonomy (NCBI): domain Eukaryota; kingdom Metazoa; phylum Chordata; class Actinopteri; order Centrarchiformes; family Oplegnathidae; genus Oplegnathus; species Oplegnathus fasciatus. The sequence goes on from NTHP01000620.1 coordinate 269,221, forward strand.
TTGTCTAGTTTCTTGTTTTAACTGGAAAGGTGGTGAGATATTTCCATTGGTTATTACTGATGCTGACGGCGAATTTTATCGTGTTTTGATCAAGGTCCTGAAGTATGAGCCAAAGCCAAATTGTTTCAATACTGCAGAAAGATATGCCCAATCTACCCGATTAAATGCTTTTTAATGATAATAATAATCATATACTGTGTAATATTCATTCTCTGCATCATCCAGTACAAAATGGTCCTCATTTATTCATTAAGTGTTCATCGTTGTATTCTGTGTATTTAGTCACTGTTGCATTTAGTCATTGTTACCTTTATTCATCGTTACCTTCATTTACTGTTACCTTTATTCATTTATTCATTTGTCCGTCTGTTGGTAGCTAAGTTATGTCGTTATGTCGTAAATATTTCATTTATAAAGAACTTGGTCACTTGGTGTGTGTATAAATGGTCCCTGTACACTAGGACAAGAAGCCAGTAGCAGCCTTGAGATTAGGAGGCTCAATTAACCAATTCCAGGTTTTCTCTGTTTTTCAAAATAGGGTGGCGTCCAAACATGAATTTAAGGCTAAATTCAGTTATTTAATATAAAACTAATTGTTTCTGGTAGTTGAAGTTGAGTGCCATCACTCTCTATCATCTTTTGCACCCATTTAGGTGTTAATGATGCACAATTTTGAGTTATCAATTTTATTGCACCTATTTTGGATATTAATTAATTATCAACTATTTAATCTGCTATGTGTTCCGCTACAGCTTAGTATGTTTGTATGTGTGTGCTTGAGTATGTATTTATCCGGAAGGCACCATACTTTAACCGGAAATTGTACCACACCGTGGCGGTACAATGACCTGCTCCTGAAGGTGCAGACAGGCGCAAACATGAAGAATGTGCATGTAATTTAATTGTTTTGATTAGCTTGCAAGTCCATCTCTAGAATGTGTATTGAGAGATGCAGACTTCACTACAAAATCGACTGTAATTCGCTGAATTCTGAACCGATTTTCATGAAATTTGTTTTATTATAAACATGAGAAATTGAACATGATACTGGTTACTGTTGGAATTAATCAACTATAACTGACCACACTAGCTGTAGACTGGAGGAAAAATAATTGAATTCATGCATGTTACTCAATGCATGAGTTACGTCGTGAATCACTGAACACACCTAAAATGTCAATATGACAACTTTGATCAGTCCATTTGTTTTTATTGGCTCTCTTGCATGACATACGCTTTAGCTTTTTATACGGATTGGATTATTAGAAGTGGCAGAGCGACGTTCCGGTGCGCTCCGGTGGCACTACACATATGGTAGCAACTTCCGGTTAAAGTATGGTGCCTTCTGGATACATACATACTTAAGCACATACATACATACTCAAGCGCACACATACATACATACTCAAGCACACACATACATACATACTCAAGCGCACACGTACATACATACTAAGCACACACATACATACTGACTTTCATATACCCTCCTACTCATAAACACATATTCTCACGTTATGCATGCATGTGTATGTATGTGCATGCCTGTATGTATGTATATGCATGAGAGTATGCATGTATGTGCAAGTGCTTAGTACCGGTATATATGTATGTGCATGCCTGTATGTATGTATATGCATGAGAGTATGTATGTATGTGCAAGTGCTTGGTACCGGTATATATGCATGTGAAGTATTCCATTTTGGCCTAGGCAGCTTCTCATATGTCTGGGCCAGGTGCTTTATTGTTTTGCATGGAAAGCACTGATTTCCTTAATTCTTCAGGAGTGAGTTTATGGTCAAGTGCAGTATGTTGTTCAGCTGTTGAGATGGGAAGGGAGACACTCATCAGAAAGCAGTCCATATCTTCTGAATTAATGTCTTGTTTAGGTGGTTATGAATTAGAATAGAAAGAACTGAAAATGTTGTTTGTTTCTGATAAATCATAAGTTGTTTTCCCATCTCGGTCTTCAATTTTTGTGATCAGTGTTTTTTCCTTATTTTGTTTAGTAGTATTTTCTGTTATGTGGATTTTGTGTATGCCAAGCATCATCAAGTCCATAGTCCGATATGTATTCCTTGAGTATGAATGTTGATTGGAAGGGTTTAAAGGAGACTGGTAAGATGGAACTGTCAAGATGAGGGTTAAGCATCAGATTAAAGTCATCTCCGATGATGGTAATTGATTCTTGGAATTTGGATACTTTTGTGAATAATGAGTGGAAGAACATAGGCAAGCCTGTATTTTGGGCATTTATGTTTAGAATTGTTACTTTCTTTGCCAATTGTTCCATCAATGATGATGAATCTTCTCTCTGGGTCTGCTGTCGTTTTTTTATTAATATATGGAATGTTGTTATTGATTAGAATTGTAACCCCTCTTTTTTTAAAATTGAAGTATGTGTAGCCAGGTGGGAAATGTGACTGTAATTATAACGCCACCAGATGGCAGTGTCTCAGTTTGGGTACCTACCTTTGGGCGCAAAGGATATTGGGGAACGGCTTAGAGGGAGACCCGGAAGTGGGAAGCCATCTTGCTTTACCGCAATGTAAACATGTGCTGTTTTCCGGGTATTATAGGCTGTTTTGAAGGTAAATATCTTTTAAAATGTGACTG
>NTHP01000620.1:277024-291944 GCA_003416845.1 Oplegnathus fasciatus
AATAGAGCTATGACTCTCTGTCAGCCTGGCTACAGTGCTGAAAAGAAACCTGGGGTTGTTCTTATTTTCCTGTATTAATGATGAATAATAGGCTGCTCTGGCATTACGGAGAGCCTTCCTATACGTTCTAAGACTATCTTGCCACATTAAACGAGCCTCTTCCAGTTTGGTGGAATGCCATTTACTCTCAAATTTTCGCGATGTTTGCTTTAATTTGCGGGTTTGGTGGTTATACCATGGAGCTAACCTCTTTTGTTTTATTATCTTCTTTTTAAGGGGGGCAATAGAGTCGAGGGTCATTCGCAGTGAGCCTGCAGCACGATCAAGCAGATGATCAATTTGGGAGGGACTAAAGTCAGCATAGGAGTCCTCCATTATATTGAGACATGGCATTGAATTAAATGCCGATGGAATTCTTTAAATTTAGCTACAGTACTATCAGATAGACATCTGCTGTGGGAATTTTTGGCTAATGGCTTGTAGTCCACTAATAGGAATTCAAACGTTACTAAATAATGAGCCAATAAAAGAGGATTCTGGTCGAGGGTGTGGTTAAAACAGTGAGTGGGTTTATGTACACTCTGACAGAAGCCAGTTGAATCTAAAAATGAGATAAACACAGTACTAAGGCTATCATTATCAACTTCCACATGAATATTAAAATCACCTATGATAATTACTTTATCTGTTTTAAGGACTAAACTTGATAAAGCTAAGCTTGATTTCTAGGCTGGAGTCAAAGACGGCTGCAACCCCACCTCCTCGGCCGGAGCGTAGAGGAATGTGAGTATTAATATGACTAGGAGGAGTGGATTCATTTAGGCTAACATAGTCTTCGTGACTCAGCCACGTTTCAATAAGACAGGATAAATCAATATGATAATCTGATATCAACTCATTTACTAATACAGCTTTAGATGACAGAGATCTGACGTTTAAGAGTTNTGCTAACTAGCAGAACTGAGTAACGTTAGTGTGTAAATTACTGTCAGATTGGCGAGGAAGTTGCTACAAGATGGAGAGAGCTGTGAGTGCTTGAGCAGAACTAATGTAAGTTTAAATGTACAGCGCATAATTAGCCGCTCTGATGAAGATTTTAACAAAATTAACTGAGTTAAAGCTAGAGCAGCAAAATACGCTACAAGTCACACAGGAAGGTCTGCAGCCGGAAATGACACAATACGCTTATCGCAACACGTCAGCATGTCAGCAAGGTCACAGAAGGGTTACAGAATTTTATACCCAGACGGCAGGAGATGGCTGTCACATCTTGCCTGACTCCATTGTCCCTCCGGCGAGGACTTATGACAGGACCCAGCTGTCCAACCGGTCCTATACAATAGCATCTGTTCTTGAAGGAATATTTTTAATCCCATAGTTATCCTGTCTTTCACAGTCTGCTCCTGTTTTTGCACCTCTGAGCCCTCTGCTACCGTGATAGATACATGAGGCATTGTTGGATCAGTACCAGGCTGAGGATGATACCAAGGGAAAACCTCTAGTAACAACTGGGCTGTGGCTGCAACTCCTTCGGGGCCACTGTTGATGTCTGTGATGCAGGTGTCATGTTCAGTGTTGGTTGTTGAGGCGGCTGCGATGATACCACCATGGCCTTCATTTTTGCAGCCTTGTCATCTTTTCTTTTCTGTCTGATGTCAGACTGTAGATTTCCTAGCTGTGTCTAGGTCAGCTGTAAGGCCAGATCATTGACCTCTTCTTTCCTTCACTGCATGTCCACGAAGAATGCTTGTGTGGTTGGTGATGAGTCCCAGTCATCCAAAGTATGCTCATTCCATTTCTCCTGGAATATCTGAACAAAGTCATGTATGCAGTGTTCTGGATCCCATTTGTAGTGGCTGAGATGCCTGGGTTCAGGTTCGGTTGGATATGTGGCTCTTATTGCTTCCCACAGTTTGACTCGAAATTGGACAAAGGGCTTATTATCATGCTTGTTGGACTTCATGGCTCCTCCCATATCAACTTGGTTGAATATGCTTGTCACCATGCGGGTGTCTAGCTGGTGACCCATGATCAGCTTCACATCCCCAATAGCGAGGGGAAATCCCAAGGTGCATTTTTCAAACTGTGTAATCCAGGCCTGGCCTCCCCTGGATATTCTGGGCAGTCCCTGTGCTATGGTACACATGTCAGTATAGGACCATGGCACATAGGTCACTTGGTAGTTAGCATCAGTCCACAAAGGGTACTGCATGGCAGTTGAGTCTCCCTCTGCACCGCAGCGCTGTGGCTGTTTCAACGTCTTACGGTCTCTCAACGCTCAAGTAGGCTGTGGTTTGTCCGATTGCAGTGGACGCTCTTCTTTCAAATTAATAAGGTCCGAAAATAGGAGTTCATCTTCTTGATCTTAGTCCTGAGGTTGCACACGGACCTCAGATCTTAGATCCTGAAGGGCATATAGCGTCTCGGGCTTGGATCAACGTGTTTATGGGTACTAGCAACCAGTTCAACCAGTTCTGCTATGGAATTGTCTACCGTATGCTCAGACCGGGACAAGGCCGTCATGAGGTTTTCTTCTTCCTGGATTTGTCTCAGGGTTCGGCTGAGGCACTGATGGAGGTGGCTTATCATTTATGGGTGACTCTCGTTTAGCTGGAGCTTTATGGCTGTCTTCAGCTGTGTTCACTGTTTTGCTGACTAGGACTCTTGACTCTGGTGGGTCATCAAAGAAGGGGTTGTTATCTTTTGTGCATGTTCTGCAATTCCTGTTGTTCCTCATGGTGGTGTTGTTCCGTCAGTGGCCACTTGCAGTGCCAGTGGGTGGTGTGGTACTGTTTGCACATATATGGTATGCCATGGTAGGTCTGTGGGGAATGGGAACAATGCAGTTGGTCCTTCACCAGAGGGTGCTGTTGCCATTGGGTTGTGCTGCAGTGACATTTCTGCACCACTAGGGGGAGCAGTAGCTGGTGAGTTGGGGTGTGGTATGAGGTCTGTGCCACTAGGGGGAGCTGTCAGCTGAGGATATAGTCCCACAAGAGGTGGGTACGGAGGTGGATCTGGACTGGATCCTGACCACTCCTTAGGAGGTGGAGTCAGTGAGATCCACTGCTCACACTTCTGTTTTATGGCAGCCAAGGCACTTTTTGTGTCTTGAAGCTCTCCTTCCAATTTCTTACATTTCTGGATTGCATCCTGTTACTGTTTTCTTTCTTTAGCTGCACGGTTTGCCTCATCTTTAAACCAACCAAGCACTGTCCGGGCTATTGTAACCTTTCTCCCTTGTGCAGAGGTTTTTGATTTTAGCATCTTTAGCAGCTGTATAGTCATTAACTGCATCTAGTCCTTGTTGTTCTAATGTCCCTACTAACCTACTAAAGGCCACGGTCCACTTGTCTTTTTATGCCTTTTAGTCATCACTGTGTGCAAATCTGGGATGTGTGCACCACTTTTGCTAGCGGGGTCGGCTCTAATCCTGCCATTGTGACACACCCTTTTCTAACCTCTCCGTTTGGCACTGTCCAACTCAAAGTAGCCTCTGTCTGTCCTACAGTATTAGTTGGGGATGGTATTCAGGGTTTCCAAAATATTCTCACTCTTTTATTTGCACCAATACAGAGTACAAGCAAACTGTGTTGTCTTATGAGCAACCAACTATAGAGGGGAAGTTACAGAATTTTATACCCAGACGGCAGGTGATGGCTGTCACATCTTGCCTGACTCCATTGTCCCTCCGGCGAGGACTTAAGACAGGACCCAACTCTCCCATCGGCCCTATACAATACCCTCTGTCCTTGAAGGAGTATTTTTAATCCAATAGTTATCCTGTTTTTCACAGTCTGCTCCTGTTTTTGCGCCCATACCTGTCAAATCACTGTGACCACCAATTTCCTTGCACTCCCACTGCCGGTGTGACCACAGCTATCTCTGGAGTTCCCAGCTAGCGGGAACAATGGTGTCGGGCTAACACCTGCATTTGAAGTGTGACTGCCAAAACCCCCCAGTTCTCAGACCCCTCTCACAGTCTGTGTAGATAACAAGAACAAAACCAGCAGAGGGTTGGAGAAATGCTGTGGTTATCAGAAAGTTTACAGTTTTTTGGCGATTTCTCGTCAGCAGGATGAACATGGACTATAAGTATTAATGCTAATAGGTTCATTGAGACTGAGACTGACCTGCCAGAAGTGGCAACAGGTACGAGGCCTGAGGCACTGGTGGACCCAGTCATAGGGGGCAATCATAGATTCAAATGTCCATAAAATTTTTATTGTGATTAAGGCAATCTATGGGCTGTGAATGATATTTGCGCTTCATCTGCAGTCTCCAGTTTGAGAGAGGTGCAGTTCATGTACGGAAACACAGAGCATCTCTAACTTAATTAATTATCTGAATCCTCTTACTCTGGCTCATTATCCTGACCAGCATGTGGAGGGGGTGGGAGACGTTCAGGATGCTAACAAACAGCATCCTCTTCTCCGCCACCACCTCCAGAGAGTCCAGCTCATCTCCTCCTCCAATCACTGAGCTTGCCTTTCTAACTAGCTTGTTGAACTTGTCAGTATCTCTCCAGCTAACGCTCCGGCCCCAGCACACAGCAGTATAAAAGATAGTGGTGGCCACCACAGACTGGTACAGCACCTGCAGCATCCTGTTGACACCTCTGAGCCTCTGGCCTTTCTTGTAGAGGGCCCCTGTGTTTCCAGCCCACTCTAGCCTGTCGTCCAGGTGCACTCCAAGGTGTTTATAGGAGTGAACCACCTCAACATCCTCCCCCTCATAGAAGGCTTAGTCTTGCGGAAGTCCACAATCAGCTCCTTCGTCTTGCTTATGTTCAGCTGCAGATGGTTCAATCTGCAACAAAGTCATCCACCAGGTCTCTGTATTCCTCCTTCCGTTGTCCACTAATACATCCCACAATGGCAGAGTCATCAGAGAACTTATACAGATGGCGCGACTCCAAATTGTAGCAGGGTGTAAAGAGTAAACAGGACACGGGGTCAATTCCTTGACAGTACTCCGTCCAGGCTCACACCATATGCAAGCCCCCCTCCTTCTGTCCACCCATACAGTCTCAAAGCCAGTGATAGTGGCGTTAGAGTCCAGAATGTCCCAGTGCAGCCATGTCTCAGTGAAACACATTATAGTGCATTCCTGATATTCTCTCTGATGCCTAACCAGGGCAGTAGGCTCATCCATCTTAGCCAGAGCCAGAGAGCTCACATTCCCCATGATGATGCAATACGATATACGTTTTGTATCTCCCCCTCTTTGCCCATCAATTAACCCCTGCTCTGCAGCCGCTGTATTTCCTCTTGATTTTGACTGGGATCTCCTGCTTCTCCCTGGGTGCCTTAGCCGATCTTCAGGCTAGGAGTTGCTAGGAGCTTGTCCCTCCACAGCAGGCACTCGCGTAGCCCCCTGCAAAAAAATTTTGTACCTTTATAACCTTTATTAATGATTTTATAAGATTTATAATTACAGACAAGTTGGCTTATTAGAAAGTAAGAAACTCATGAGGATTTATTAATACATTAATACATTTATAACTGCATTATTAACAAAGACAAAGTCATGTTAAGGATTTATTTAAACAACAGAATGGAATATCCCAACTTGGAAACTCCTGCTATAAACATTTCACCTCTGCTGTACTGTTCTCTCCACATGTTTACTCTAAATGTGAATCAACAGCCAGCCAAACCCTATGCACAAGTCATGAAATAAGCAAGTATTTTTCTGTAATGTTTAGGATGTTTGGAGTCCAACTCCTATAATCTCTACACATGTCAAAAGAAACAATGGGAAACCCTGTCAGGTTTATTGTTAAATGTGATTATATCCTTGAGTGTCAGGGACATTAGATTACAAGGCTGTGGAATCTCAGGTCACTTACATCCCATTACAACGTGGCATTCTTTCCTAGGAGCAGGCTGGAGTTTACATTCCTCACAGCTGTGACAAAATTTCAAGTTTCTGTTGAGCTCTCAGGCTCCTATTCTGCCTGCAGCCATTAAATAATGGTTGGGGTGCTTTTCTTGTGTGACAAATTTCTATTTGTCACACAAAAAAGCCTCCAACCCAGTGCTGTTTCAGCTATCCAGTTCTATCCAGTCCCCACAATCCTACTCTCTCTTTTTCATAAACACACCCACTAAAAGAACAAGGATGTTGACACACTGAAGCTGGGGTAATATTTAAAGTTGTCATGGTTCTCCTCTCCCTTCCCATCTTTTTATTTTTTGTTGCACAACCAGATTGACGAGTTAAGAGCTGGGGATTTCCAGTGTGGATGAAACCTGATGACAAGCAGCACCTGAGGCTGTTTACCCTCTCATCCTAACAGGCTGACCACAGTCATTTTCAAACAATGGATTCATTGTCTTAAATATAATGTCAACGTGGCATTCTTTCCTAGGAGCAGGCTGGGGTTTACTTTCCTCGCAGCTGTGAGAGAATTTCAAGTTTCTGTTGAGCTCTCAGGCTCCTATTCTGCCTGCAGCCATTAAATACTGGTTGGGGTGCTTTTTTGTGCGTGACAAATCTCTATTTGTCACACAAAAAAGCCCTCAACCCAGTGTTGTTTCAGCTGTACAGTTCCCACAATCCTACTCTCTCTTTTTCATAAACACACCCACTAAAAGAACAAGGATGTTGACACACTGAAGCTGGGGTAATATTTAAAGTTGTCATGGTTCTCCTCTCCCTTCCCATCTTTTTATTTTTTGTTGCACAACCAGATTGACGAGTTAAGAGCTGGGGATTTCCAGTGTGGATGAAACCTGATGACAAGCAGCACCTGAGGCTGTTTACCCTCTCATCCTAACAGGCTGACCACAGTCATTTTCACGCAATGGATTCATTGTCTTAAATGTCATTTTAAGTTCTGTAGTGTATGAACCACCGATTGAATAATGGCTTTGTGTTGTCTCTGCCAGCATGACACATCACATGATGACCTGTATGTACATGTAGTAGCAGATTAAATAATCTTCACAAACAAATAAGCAGATAAAACAAATTTGGCAGAGAAAACAAACTCACCCTGTGGCTTTACAGCAGCCTGCAGAGCTGTCAAAACAGAGACATTAAACTCCATGAGAATGGGACACTAATTCATGTTCTTTGGAAGTGACCTAAAGTTAAAGCCCTCTGGATTCAAGTGCATGAGTGCACCCAATAGATAAGAGGTCATTACCTCTTACCGCTCTCTACCTCTGTTAGGAGACCTTACTATTTTTAAGGTGTGACATGTATAAATCAAAAATTCTGAACTGTCTAGCAGAAGGTTGCTTTCTCAACAGAAGAAGCCAACCTATATTCATCAATGACTGAACAACATCCATTAGTATGTAAACCCGGCATACATAGGCTCTACTTGGGCGGCCCGCCCAGGTAGATAAAGACCCGCCCAGGTAGGTAAAATCCAAATTCCAATCAAGACACTCAATTGTCATTTCATAATGTACACAGACTGGCGGCACCCCCCACCCCACCCCTTCTCAAGACAATGCACGTCAGTGTGTGACACAGCGATTCATTTGGTAGGCGACTGTTTTTTCCAACGCCGATATTAAGGCGATTTAACTAACTTACTATCAGAACTAAGATGTTACAAAAGTATTCTGCAAAATCTGTGCCCTACTGTGCATTTAGAGATGTTTCTGGTGGAGCGTCATGTCCTCCCGGCTCCGCGAGCACGAGTGAATTTTAAATCCTTCATTACAAACCAGCTTACCGTCTCTTTTCCATGGATCTGATGGTCTGTGTATCCTCCATCCAAAGCTGTGTTCAACTTGTTTGATAACAGGATAAACATTAAACATAAAAATTTCGTGTGAATTAAACAAATGGAAACCCATGTGCTTTTCCCATTTTCGTCTTCAAATCTGCCATTGGAATAGAAATTAAACCAAAACCAGAAAACAACTTGTTTGTAGCTTTTATAAGTTAACTCCTAACTTGATAATAAAAACACCACACTCAGCAGTTTGTGAGTTGGATGCCTAAAATGTCTTATTTAATGTGTTAACGTTACACATCTTATTTTATTTGTGAAGGTAGTTGGACTGGCTCATGGACGGATATTATGAGGGGAGAGGGGGGTCCGGACCCCCCCTTCCTGGGAAAAAACATAAGTTGTCCACCTCCATATATCATTGTTAACTTAACTGTATAATTTTAAATAATATGATAAGATACATTGTTGTGCTAATTATAGACGCAAAAACAATGCCCATCGCATGCCATGCCGCGGCATCACACACACAGCGCTGTCACACTCGTCACACGCCGCGCCATCCACCACCACAAGTAAATTCTCAACCTGTGGGAAACACTGTCATGTATTAATGCGTAAGGAGGTATCACTTTTATTTATGAAATGAGATAAGTGTATATGTTACATCAACAGCCAATTACCATAAAACATTTATGCATTGCATTTGTAAAAATGCAGAGAACAGCTTGGTGCACAGTCTGTTGGCTTGAAAATTATACCACATGACTTTGGAGCCACATAAAGCAAGTCATCAGTTCTCAAACATGCAACTTATTCACAACCTGGAGGAGGGGTGTGGCTGCAGACAAACATGTCCTTTTCTTTTAGAGAGAAATTTCTGTCTAATTTAGAAGGAAGAGTTACATATACTTCATATTTTACATGGACCACACCATCAACAATATGCGTTTGAAGGATTTATTACGGAGAAAATTGATTGGTGTGCGAGGCTTGAAGCTTGCTTGCACTTCTTGCGTTTGCTGGCTGAGTTGTGAGGAAGCTTCGGCAGGGAGTCCGCCCTAGCACCCGGGCACGACGAACCCCCAAAACCTCCAGTTATTTGAGACAAGATTGAGCAGGTCTGAGATCGTTGAAATCTGAATGGATGTATCGGTGATATGCCTGGGAGGACCAGCGGCCCATGCTTTGTATTCAAGCTACAGTTGGTAGGATTGAGAAGAGAGTGGACTTAGCTTGAAAATGTGAAAAAGTGCAACTTCCAGGTCCTTCCCCTCTTACTCCGGTGCGGTCCAGCTTGACTCCAAAGCCCTGCCCCGCAGCGTCACTCGATCTTTCTTTATAGCTGCTTTTCTTCATTGGTCTTCTTCTGTTTACTTGTCTTTGTCCTGTAAGTTGTTGTTTTCTCATTGCTTGGTGGTTTGGTGGTTATTTACAAGTCCGCCATTGCGTCCGCTCCGAGTTTGCGCGTGCGCGGGGGACGGGAGCTGCCTGCAGCTGCGTGAGCACGATACGCCGTGGCTGATTGAAGATTTTATTATTTGAGGGAGATGGATGGTTGTGTGGAAAGACAAGAGTTAGGCTGGGTGCTGGCAAGGCCAATGGCTCAAGCTGACGTGAGCTGCAGGGACTAGTGAGGCTGGGAGACGGGAGAACCTGGCATCCCAGAGTAAGCGGGGGATGCTGGCATCCCAGTGCCAGATACATGGCTAGAGCAGCTGCTGGAGTTGCTGGAAGTAGGCGGTGGGGGTTGCTGGCATCTTGGTGCCAGGTTCACCTACTAAAGCTGGCTGATGTGATTGCTGGAGCTGGATGGCAGGGCGGGGGGTGACGTCCTGCTGTGGTTTGCCCTGGGTGTTGTAGGCTGCTGGTGTTGGTGTTGAAGAACCTGATGGGAGGTGGAGGGCCCCAGAATTCCGGTGTTTGAGTGCTCCGTCTGAAGTGGTCAATAGTGTTAAATATTTACGAGAGGTGGCTGCTGAAGCACTGGTGTTTTTTGGTCTGGCTGATAACTCTGTTTTGCTTTCGTTGCTGCTTTTTCTGCTGTCTTTGAGCTGGAGGATATAGGATGGACATCAACATGCCGGGTGCGGTGGACTGGGTGATGATGCGGTCCTGCTCCGGCTTCCTCTTCATGCTGGTGCTGGAGAAGCGGGAGAAGTGCTGGGAAGACCTGGGAGGCCACGCCACGCTCCATCCATGAGGTATCGTCACGGCCAACGAATGAGGACACTGAATTGCCTTAAGAGTTTTATTTATTTATCTATTTTATTTTTTTTTTAAACTTTATTTTTCAAAGTTACTATGTTATTATAAGATACTACGAACATTATTATTTATTACTTTTTTATTTTTTATTTTTATTGAACACACATTGAAGAACATACAAGCACTCGTAGAGAACACACACATAGTGCATAATACAATATAAATGTGATGAAAATAAATGAAGAAAAAAACAAAAACAAAATAAAATCTGGGGGATTTATATAAAAATATATAGAGAAGTCTATAAATGAAGAGGCGTTTTTAATTTACTTGGCATAGATAAGAAACAAAAACACAAAGAGGAGCAAACACTTCAAAAATAAGGGGAATTAATCAAAACAACAAGAAATTAGATATATCTTCACAAATCTTTCTTGCTAGTTTACTAGAATACATTTTTGTGATGAGAAAAGTACTTTAAAATCATTAATAAACCAAACAAAGGAGGGCTTACTGTTTCTCCATTTGCTACAATAAATATGTTATTTACCCAAAAGAATGATCATATTAATCATGTCAGAAATAGATCAGTTTAGATTATCCATATAAAAAAATATGTGAGAATTTCAAAAGTTGGAATGTCATTTACCCTAAGTGATATCCATTTTTTTTTTAAGTCTAACCAAAATCTTTTGGACACAGGGCATGAGAAAAGCATGTGTTCTAATGTTTCATCTGTTACATTACAAAAAGTACAAGGGTCCACTTCAAATTTGAATCTCTTTTTGAGAAAGTCTACAACTGGGTAAAACTTGTGAATTATTTTGAAGTGGGTTGCTTTGACCTTCGGGGGAATAGGCCATTTAATAAATTTAGAATGTGCTTTGTCCATAATAGACCAAGTATTCATGTCAAGCACTTGTACATAGACCCCTCTATTGTAATAATGAAACACTTTGGATTTCAGAACAGCACCAATAAGTTTGTTGTTACGTTTGTTATCAATCATTAATCACTAAATTTGGCAATATTGATTTAAGATTTGATTACATTACGATGCTTTGGATGAACTGAATCAGCAATAAAGGGATCGCTTTACAAATCTTACTATACTCTACAGTACAGATTAAATTATATTTATCTAAAAAGGCCATATATTCCAAAAGGTTACCAATAAGTCATTAACAAGCAAAACACCTTCCTCATACCAATCACTCTTAAATATTGATTTCCTATTAACTGTAATCACTCTATTGTTCCATAAAGATGATCCATGAGGAGAAAAATTGTAAAAAACTTCACATTTTTTAATATGAGGGAATAATCCCAATGCTTTGGAGAATATCAAAATTGTATTAAGGGCTTTATGTACCATGGATTTATTTCTTAAGGAAATGGATGTATCATCTGCAAACTGACTAATTCCTTGTCGAAAATTGTAATACCTTGTATTTCGGGATTGTTACTAGTAAGCATTGTTGGTAATTGGGTGGTCAAAAAAAATAATTTGGGGAGATTGGGCACCCTTGCCGAATACCACGTAGCACCTTGAACCTAGGAGTCATTCCAGGGTTTAGGGATACAGAACTATATATGTCAGTGTAAAACATCTTAATTACAAAGATTTTCTCCAAAACCCAAGAAGTGTAATGCTTCTAACAAAAAGGAATGTTCAATGGTGTCAAACGCCTTATAAAAATCAAGAAACAACACAAAATTAAAGCTGCAAGCAGTGATGAACGGGCCCTCACACTCTCGCGGACGTTGAGGGGAGCGGCAGCCCTGGTGTCCTCACAGGAGGCTGGTTGACAGGGCTTTGAATTTTCGTGACCGTTGGACACTGCCTGACTGAGATAAATGTCACTTCCTGTGTCCACTATGAGGTGCTAGAGAACACACACTAATTATACATCATGTTTCTGGATATCATGTGTAGACCACACCATGTAAATTTCATGTAAAATGGATGATCTTTGTCACATAAGGCTGACTTCCTGTTGTCAGTAAGTGGCGCTATGACTTTGACTGAATATTGGCATGTAGATGTCTTCAGGCTGGGACTCTTATCAAACATGTGAAGTTTGGGGCAGATTGGACAATGTATATTTGAGTTACAACAACTTGATGTTTCATGACGAGACGCACAAAATGGCCGCTACACCATGCCCACACCGTTCAATGATCTACAGAGATTAGCACAACCTTTCATCACAAAGGTCTTCAGATGGCACTGCCCAAAATTTAAGTTGATGTGATGAATTCTCCCAGAGGAGTTCGTTAAAGTATGACCCCTGTAAATGGCCAAAAATACACCAAAATTTGACATTAAATTCAATATGACCGACTTTCTGTTGGGTTTAGCTCATGGCTCCAAGGGACTTTTTTTAAGTCTAGAGATGTTACATGTGCCTACCAAATTTTGGATATCTAGGAAAATCGTACGGCGAGGGCTACTTAGTTGAAATATTGTAGGGGGCGCTATCGAGCCAATTTGCCACACCCAATTCTGAGAACCGTATCAGATATCTATTTTTATCACTTGTAATGTGTGTGCCAAGTTTCGTGCATTTTTGAGCATCATCATCAAATAACTTCCTGTTTCATGGCGAATAATGCGTCGCCATGGCAACAGCGTTCAATGAAAACTCACAGTCTTCACAATAAAGCATCACCAAGGTCTTAAGGTTTTACTGACCAAATTTGAAGTGGATATGAGTAAGCTGCTAGGAGTAGTACGTTATAATATAGCCCTTGTAACTTCCTGTCGCCAGTAGGTGGCGCTATGACTATGACTCAATTTTGGCATGTCGATGTCTTCAGGCCTGGACTCTTGTCCAGCATGTGAAATTTGGGGTAGATTTGACCGTGTACAGCCAGGTTACAACCGCTTGTAGTTTCATGGTGAGACATCGAAATTCGCAGCACCGCCACGGTAACACCGTTTGATGAAAACTCACAATCTTCATAATAAAGCATTATCAAGGTGTTAAGGCTTTTCTGACCACATTTGAGGTAGATCTGGTCACCCTGCTAGGAGGAGTACATCAAAGTCTAAAACATGTCATTTCCTGCTGTCAGTAGGTGGCGCTATGACTATGACTGAATATTGGCATATAGATGTGTGCAGGCTGGGAGTCTTATCAAACATGTGAAGTTTGGGGCAGATTGGACAATGTATATTTGAGTTACAACAACTTGATGTTTCATGACGAGACGCACAAAATGGCCGCTACACCATGCCCACACCGTTCAATGATCTACAGAGATTAGCACAACCTTTCATCACAAAGGTCTTCAGATGGCACTGCCCAAAATTTAAGTTGATGTGATGAATTCTCCCAGAGGAGTTCGTTAAAGTATGACCCCTGTAAATGGCCAAAAATACACCAAAATTTGACATTAAATTCAATATGACCGACTTTCTGTTGGGTTTAGCTCATGGCTCCAAGGGACTTTTTTTAAGTCTAGAGATGTTACATGTGCCTACCAAATTTTGGATATCTAGGAAAATCGTACGGCGAGGGCTACTTAGTTGAAATATTGTAGGGGGCGCTATCGAGCCAATTTGCCACACCCAATTCTGAGAACCGTATCAGATATCTATTTTTATCACTTGTAATGTGTGTGCCAAGTTTCGTGCATTTTTGAGCATCATCATCAAATAACTTCCTGTTTCATGGCGAATAATGCGTCGCCATGGCAACAGCGTTCAATGAAAACTCACAGTCTTCACAATAAAGCATCACCAAGGTCTTAAGGTTTTACTGACCAAATTTGAAGTGGATATGAGTAAGCNAAAAAAAAAAGACATTACCAGGGAATCTGTTAAACAAAATCATTACAGCAGCCAAATGCGATGTTCCATGGCTAAAGAAAACAGAGTCACCCCATTGCAGCTTCCAGAAATTAGTGTCTGCCTCAATTGAATGAGTCTCAAAACACAATTACCCCTTTGCTCCTTACAAAAAACAAAAGTTGCCTCATGTTTCACAGTATTTTTCAACCCCCTAGTATTTAAAGATATAAAAGATAACATTTAACTCATAAATAACCTTTAAGGAATGCGCAAAGAATTTTTAACTATGCGCAGGAATGAGTAACTTAGTCCATGTCATACATGTTAAGTGCAATAACGCTCAAAACCTCAGGACAAAAATGTAGAAATCTGACAACATCAGCATAACGTTACCTGTTCAGAACAAAGAGTCCTAAGAAATGTTTTTTCAGGGTCCACTCTTCGGTTGTCGATTAGCATGTATCCTTCCTTCAGGAACACTCTCTTTCCCTTTCTCCTGGCTTCCTGAACCAGCAGCCACAGTTTTGGTACGAGCCTCCTGGTCTTCTTTGGAGAAATCTTCTCTGAAGCGAATGTGCATCTCGCTGCAAACTCTCGCATCTCTCGATCTCTTCCAGACGTCATCCCGAACAGTTCTCATCCTGAATTGGAGTATAATTGTCCTTGGTGTGTTGTTTGAGGTTGCAGTGTTGCCCTTTCTTTCCAGGCGGTGGACAGTATCCACCGTCTCTTTCAGCCGTTTTACAGACAGTGGTACCACCCTTGTGAGTATCCCAATGACAGCTTCTCCTGTGTCTTCTCCATCCTTTTCTGGGAGACCAATCAGCCTCATATTCCACCTTCTTTTACAGCGGGCTTTCTCTTCACATGAATTTCTTAGCTAGTTGTTTTCTTTCTGAATATCGCCAATTTTCTTCTGCAGCACAGCGATTTCCTCCTTGTTTTCTTTTGCTGCCATTGTATTGGCTTCAATGCATTTTTCAAAACTTTTTAAAAGTTAGGTCTGTTCATCCATCTATCAGAATCAGAATCAGCTTTATTGGCTAGGTATGTGGACATATACAAGGAATTTGACTCCGGTTTTTCTTTGCTCTCAGTGTTTGCACAGAAATAGACTTACATACATGTAAAACTATACATCTTAAAACAAGGACAACAAGCTTGACAAGGTAAACATAAACATTAAACTACTATGTACAGGTATAAATATATATATATATATA
>NTHP01000620.1:293246-311558 GCA_003416845.1 Oplegnathus fasciatus
TGTTGAAGATCTGAGTGAAGATGGGCGCCAGCTGGTCAGCACAGACTTTCAGGCAGGAGGGAGACACACCATCTGGTCCTGGTGCCTTCCTGATCTTCTGTCTTTGAAAGAGCTGACACACATCCTCTTCACAGATCCTGAGTGCAGGTGNCACGTCTGTTATCTGGTCAGCCAGGTGTTGTAACGCCTCAGTAACGCAGGCCTGAGGATGGATGTAAACACCGACCAGAACAAACTGGAAAACTCCCGCGGTGGATAAAATGGTTTGCAGTTTCTGAAAAGAGTCTCTAAGTGAGGACTGCAATATTTCTTCAACACTGTGACATCTGTACACCAACCTTCATTTATGTAGAAACAGATTCCGCCTCCCCTCGTTTTCCCTGATAGCTCCGTGCGGTCCCCATGGAGGAGTTGGAAGCCCGGTAGATGGAGTGAGCCATCCGGGATGTGCTCACCAAGCCAGGTCTCAGTAAAGCACAGGGTGGCAGATCTGTGAAAGTCCATGTTTGTTCTGTTGAGCAGCAGCAGTTCGTCCATCTTATTGGCCAGAGAGCGGACATTCGCCAGGTGTATGGACGAGAGTGCAGTCTGTAGTCCCCGCTGCCTCAGCTTAACGAGCGCTCCTGCTCGTTTCCCTCGTCGGCGTCTCCGGCAGATTCCGTAGAGAGCTGCTGCTGCTCTGACTAAAAGCTCAGAAAAACTTTCCGGTTCGATGAAAACCGGAGAAAAAGTTTGACCAGCTGATAGTCCGATGTTTAAGAGTTCCTCTCTGGTGAAAGTGACCAAAGAGGGAGAGCAGAAAACTAAACAGGTGAACAAAAACACAAAAAGTACTAGAGAGCGCAGTACCGATTATATCCTACATAAGCACTGCTATTCAATAATATCTGACAATACAGCTTAACTGAGACGAGAAAATTTGAATTTTTAAATTTTAATCCCACAAACATAAAATCTATATCAATGCGTTCATGAGACTCTCTGATGGTATCATCATTTAGCTGATACGAGTTACGGTCATTTACTTAGAAGCAGAAGTTTGAGGAGTGTATTTCAGCTTCATTTCTATTAAATTAACTCTCTGAACTGTCTTACAGTTTTTCTCGATCGCTTACAGTACACACTATAACTGGGCCTATTAATTAAACATCCTAAACCATGACACCTTCTACCAAAAGACAGACCCGTTTCCCAAAACTATAAACACTATTCCCCTGTTTTCACACATGATTCAGATTCGTTGAACTTTTTTGAAAAACTCCACACACAAATCCCTTCATATATCACTGGCTGCACTATGTGCTCATTTAGCGAGCACTGGCATTCAACAACATTAACTCAAGTCATCACAGCTGGGACCCAGTAAACACACAGTTCCCCAGGTGGAAACACCAAGAGTCAAAATTGTTCACACACCAGTCAGAAACTCAGAATAGATAGATAAAAGGGCCATGGGTCAGTTCACTTGTTTTGGAACAGTGGATCCACAAAGACCTGAAGATAGAGGAAGGAGAGGAGGTGGAAGAGGAAGAGGAAGAGGAAGAGGAAGGGCAAGGAGACAAATAGTTTCTGATGTTGGGATGTCAATGAGGGAAGCTGCACAAAGAGTGCAGCCAAATCTGAGCCGCTTCACAGTTGCCTCTATAATCTGGATATTGGATAAGGCATACAGGGTTTTTTTCCCCCGCTGCCTGGCTGGGGCTAATATTGCCTGTGATGTCACAGTTTTT
The DNA here is from genome assembly GCA_003416845.1 of Oplegnathus fasciatus. Taxonomy (NCBI): domain Eukaryota; kingdom Metazoa; phylum Chordata; class Actinopteri; order Centrarchiformes; family Oplegnathidae; genus Oplegnathus; species Oplegnathus fasciatus. Next base: position 294,977 of record NTHP01000620.1, read on the forward strand.
CTCGATTGCTAAGACACATTTCTTGAAATTATGCTCCATTTCCCAAAACTCCAAACACAAATGCAGAACTGCACACTCACTCATCTTCACAAACTTCAAACTTCAATATCAAGACCAAACTCTCCATTCAAAACCATGTAATCTTACATCTAAACCAAACTTTGCCTTCAGACATCACACAAAAGCCATCAAATACACAAACACTACAAAATAGCCATTACACACTGGTGAGATCAGTTCAAAACACTAACTTAAAAACCTGTTACTGCCATGAATAAGGACGCTTATGGTTTTCCCCCAGAATAACTTCTTTACTTGATGAACACAATATAAAGACACAACACATGTATACATTTTCTAAATTTTTAATTCCTCAATGTACTGTCGTAAAATAAACTGAAAGTGAGTGAAAAAGTAAATGTACTGTAAATATATGCAACTGATAAAGAACGTAGAATAGGAGGCAATTTTCATGTATTTACCAATATAAACATATGAAAAAAACTGTTTGTGCATAAAGAAAGAAATCACATTTATTCTGCCTCAGCATCCCTCTCTGGCCTGACTCAGACCAGAGATTCTCGTCAACATCACAGGCAATATTAGCCCTTGCCAGGCAATGGGGAAAAAAACTCTTGTATGCCTTATCCAATATACGGAAAGAGGCTACTGTGAAGCGGCTCAGATTCGGCTGCACTCTTTGCGCAGCTTCCCTCATTGACATCCCATGGACAAGAACTTGGTCAACTAGTTGCACGAATCATCAGAAACTATTTGTCTCCTTGCCCTTCCTCTTCCTCTTCCTCTTCCTCTTCCACCTCCTCTCCTTCCTCTATCTTCAGGTCTTTGTGGATCCACTGTTCCAAAACAAGTGAACTGACCCATGGCCCTTTTATCTATCTATTCTGAGTTTCTGACTGGTGTGTGAACAATTTTGACTCTTGGTGTTTCCACCTGGGGAACTGTGTGTTTANTGATGTCTGAAGGCAAAGTTTGGTTTAGATGTAAGATTACATGGTTTTGAATGGAGAGTTTGGTCTTGATATTGAAGTTTGAAGTTTGTGAAGATGAGTGAGTGTGCAGTTCTGCATTTGTGTTTGGAGTTTTGGGAAATGGAGCATAATTTCAAGAAATGTGTCTTAGCAATCGAGAAAAACTGTGACATCACAGGCAATATTAGCCCCAGCCAGGCAGCGGGGGAAAAAAACCCTGTATGCCTTATCCAATATCCAGATTATAGAGGCAACTGTGAAGCGGCTCAGATTTGGCTGCACTCTTTGTGCAGCTTCCCTCATTGACATCCCAACATCAGAAACTATTTGTCTCCTTGCCCTTGCCCTTCCTCTTCCACCTCCTCTCCTTACTGTATCTTCAGGTCTTTGTGGATCCAACAAGTGAACTGACCCATGGTCCTGTTATCTATCTATTCTGAAGTTGTGACTGGTGTGTGAACAATTTTGACTCCTCGTGTTTCCACCTGGGGAACTGTGTGTTTATTGGGTTCCAGTTGTGATGACTTGAGTTAATGTTATTGAATACCAGCACTCTCTAAATGAGCACATAGTGTAGCCAGTGATATATGAAGGGATCTGTGTGTAGAGTTTCTCACAAAAAGGAATATAGTGTTTATAGTTTTGGGAAATGGGTCTGTCTTTTGGTAGAAGGCGTCATGGTTTGGGATGTTTAGTTAATAGGCCCAGTTATAGTGTGTAAGCGATCGAGAGAAAAAAAACTGTTCGTGTAACTGTGTGTGTGTTATTGTGTGTGTTACTGTGTTTGTGTTACTGTGTGTTATTGTGTGTGTGTGTCATTGTGTGTGTTACTGTGTGTATGTCACGTGTGTGTGTTACTGTGTTTGTGTTACTGTGTAAGTGTCATTGTGTGTGTTACTGTGTTTCTGTTACTGTGTGTGTTATAGTGTGTGTGTGTGTGTGTGTGTGTGTGTGTGTGTGTGTGTGTGTGTGTTAGCTGTGTGTGTGTCTGTGTCTGTGTGTGGGTTGCTGTGTGTGGCAAATGAATCTCTATGGTACAACTACTGCTTTTAACACAAGTACTGGTGATATTAGCACTCATACCATTGCCTGAAGTAGTAGTAGTAAGACTATCACTGGCACAAATGGGGGGCTGTAACTCCTGGCACTCGTGTACCCGTTTCAGTAGCATGTCCTATTTCCACAATAAGAAAAAGTGTGATGTGCAAATAGATTACAGGAGCAACCCAGGCCATAATTCTGTGCCCTCTGTGTTTGGTCTCTAAGCTCTCTGTACCTCTCTCCCCTCTCTCACTGGCCTGTCTGCGGTTCCTCACATCCAGTAGAGTGATACTCTCCTTTTAAGCATTCACTAGGCGAAAAGAAAATTCCTTCTTGCTTCCTCCTTCACAGTTTACTATTCTCATATTCTCCCCTGCAGCCCTGCCCACTTCTTCATGAGTGACAGCAGGGTGAGTCACTGCTCTGCAAAAGCAGCTTTCATCATAATGTTGTGCATAAGCATTTTTCAGCTCTCATTGAGATGATTAAAAGTATGATAATGGTACACCTCACCTTTCACCAGTTGTAAACAAACTGCATGAACAAACCCTGCAAACACACACATACTGTCAATTACTTTTGCACATGAACAGATTCTCTGTACTGGGTGACACTTTATTGTACAGTATTTGTATTGTAGGAAACTATGAGGTAATTGATGATACCAAACTGTTGGTACTATCAATGCAATATGTTTTTTTGATATTAAATAATGTCTCAATAGGGACAGTAACTACCTCATAAATAATATTTTGTATGTTTTTTTTCATGTACACCTTTTCCAATTCAATTAAAAAATTCTTTATTCATCCCACGGCAATTTTAGGGATAGTGATTTGCAAACAATTTGTGTGTCTATTTGTATAGCCTGTATCTCTAGGCCACTGGTAGTACAGTTACAAATTCAACGAATGATTGTTTTCATGATGAATTAATCTATTGCTTTAGTTTTTTGTTATTTGGTTTGTTTTTTTTACAAATAATCAATTTTTCATTTAGTCTAAATGTGAAAAAATAGTCAAAACTTTCATCACAGTTTCTCAGAGCCCGAGGTGGCATCTTTAAATGTCTTGCTTTGCCCAAACAACTACAAAAAATTAAAATAGTCAGTTTACAATGATAGAACAGAGAATGCCTTTCTATCCCATGAACTGCCTGGTGGAAGGCAAGGTGAAACAGAAACACATGTTACAGAAGCAAGCACAGTCTGCCCATAACCGAAGCACTGGTTAGGTCAAATCCTGAGAATTTCACCTTTAGTGAATATGGAGACAGCTACTAGAGGTGATGATACATATCCCATCGTGGACTATCTGAAGAAAATTTCTGTATAAACCAGATGGACCAATTAGTCTCAAACAGAGACTAACCCTTTGATCATATACTGTATTATCTCTATGCTATAGTTAGAGTGGGTGTTTTTCCTGATCTCTTTACACACATAGTCAGAACACTACAGTTTAAGTGTCTGTGGGACTTTTGACTGGGAGAGGGTTGAAGCTAGTCTGTGTCCTTTGAGCCGTGCCCTCTACATTACATTACATTACATTTATTTAGCTGTTGCTTTTGTACAAATCGACTTACAATAAGTGCATTCAACCATGTGGATACAACCCAAAAATTGCAAGAATCATGTTAGTACATCAACTTCATCAAATATGCTGAAGTGCTTCAAGTGTTATATTTAGAAACAATAAGAGATAGAGAAAGAGGTTTTTTTTTATGGGTAAGGTTTGACCATGTCCTGGATGTAGGATGGGCCTGAGCCATTCACAGCACAGAAGGCAAGTTCCTGTGTCTTGAATCGGATTCGAGCAGCCACTGGTAACCAGTGCAGGGTGCGGAGGAGTGGTATAGCGTGGGAAAACTTGGGTATGGTGAAGACCAGCTAGGCTGCTGCATTCTGGATGAGCTGCAGAGGTCGGATGGCACATGCAGGCACACTGGCCAGGAGCAAGTTGTGTGGGAAATATTTTCTTGTGTGTTCATATCACTACATGAGTGATCAGGTTTATATACTCATTTTTTTTACATAATCAATACATAACCTGGATGTGTTTATTACCACTGTGCATGCCTTATATTACTTGCATAAAATTATGTGTTCACGTTGGTCCTGGAGTGCTGATGATCAGAAAAATTAACTGACGAAGCAGAAAACACATATCCAAGCGCACGAACATAAAAGACAGTAAAAGGTCATTTTGACCTGCACACACCAGAGTGTGTGTGTGTTTGTTATTAAAACAATTTCAGGGAGTCTCCTCTCCAATTTCATTTTAATAAAAAACTTGATACGGTAGCCTTGAGTAGATGAGATAATTGTGGCAGATGTTTCAAGTACGTAATATAGCCACAACACATAGTTTACCAATTAGAAAACACCAGTGATTTCCGTGTTTTGATTAAGTGGCTAATCAGAGGTGTCCCACAACATAACAGGTGGAGTAAATGTTCTCATATAAAAATTGATGCACAACAGGACGGGACCAGCTCTATTTGATGAACCTTGTTCTTTTGTTCAATAAATCTACAATATGCCAGACTTTGAAGACTTGTGTTGTTTTTCACGAGCAGTGTGGTAGAAGATCCAAGCTCATCTGGCCCAAGCGAAGATTTTTAACCCACAGTTGCAGTAGTCTAGGCGCGAGATGACAAGAGCCTGGACCAGAACCTGCGCTGCCTCCTGCTGATGTTGGGGAGGATGAATCTGCAGGAGCAGGTTGTCGCAGTGATATCGGCAGCAAATGTCAGCTACTTATCCAGTGTCACACCCAGGTTCCTTGTAGTTGGGGACACCACAGAGTTCTCAGTGGTCATGGACAAGAGATTCACTCCCTGGAAGAAAGAGCAGCTCGGTCTTGTCAAGGTTGAGCATCAACATGATGATGAACAATATGATGGGATGAAAGATGTCAGCCAGACACGCATAGATTTGTGCTGCCACCTGGGTTTCTGACCGGGGAAAAGACAGAATTAGTTGAGTGTCATCTGCATAGCTGTGGCAGGAAAAGCCGTGTGACTGGAAAACAGAGCCAAATGACTTGGGTAAAGAGAAAAGAGGAGGGGGTCCAGAACAGAACCCTGGGGGACCCCAGTAGTGAGGCTACAAGGTTCAGACACAGATTCTCTCTAAATTACCCTATAAGTGCAGTCCTTGAGGTAGGATGTGAACAGGGAGAGTGCAGAGCCCAAGACTCCCAGTTCTTGGAGGGTGGAGAGGAGGACTTGGTGGTTTACTGTGTCAAACGCTGCCGAAAGGTCCAGCAGAATGATGACAGAGGAGAGGCTGGCTGCCCTGGCAGTGTGAAGTTCCTCTGTGTCGGCAGGGAGGGCAGTCTTAGTTGAGTGGTCTGCCTTGAAACCAGACTGGTGGGGGTCAAGAAGATTGTTCTGGTGGAGATTTACAAAAAATGGAAGAAGAGAGTGATGTGTGAAGTACGGTTAGTTAAAAACTCCCACAGACTATCAGCACTTATTTATACAGATCTCTGTAACTTTTAGGGATTAGAAATGAATGCTGTAGTGCCCCTGTATGAGCAAACAGCTGGTAGTTGAGTTTGACAGTTCATTCTTGGAACAGCAGTTTCCAAGACGAACAAACTAAACTAATTCTTTCTTTGACGTGTCCTTTTTGAAAAATGTTGCAGCTGTACATGTGTTATGGTTTCTTTTTAACTTGAGATTGCTCACAGGGCAAAAGAAAAGAGGGATGGATCCTGTGGTCAAAATTTATGGATATGAAGGAATGTTTAATTTCTGCATTGACATGGTAGTTTACCTGAGAGATGGAGACACTGTTGATGTTCCAGACTCCCCTGATAGTAATGAATGAGAAACAACATTGACCTAGTTACCCATATTGTTTTGCCTCCTGGTGGTGTGAGTGTACATGATTCTGTATAACATGGGACATGCTGTGCTGAGTGAATGTAACGTTACTTGATGTTTTTGGTATGAACTGTGTCCATGTATACAGGCTGTACCAAGATCTTCTCTGATGTCAGATTTGTGTTGAAATAAACCATGTATGCAAGTAAGGACAGCTGAGGCTCATTGAGTTTTATTCTTCAATTAATCAAAGTGAAGACTGACCAGACTGTTTTCCGACATCAGAACCTTATAAGAAAAAAGTGCTGATTTCAGAACACAGGATTGTTTTGTCATGTTTCCTAACCTAATTCTCTGTGTATTTTATTTGGTTCTTGTGCATGCATGTATATGAATTCAAAACTCACATTCCCCATCTGAATTATTGTAGTTTAAGTTTGAAAGCTATACATATGACCACTTTTTTTGTTTTTGTTTTTAGTTACTCCAAATTCATTTTATGAGGTGCATGATTTATTTATTCTGTACAATTGCTGTGGCCGTGCTCTCATAAGCTCCACTCCAGTCCGCCAGGTGGCAGTACTGCAATAAAAAAACTCAGTGTCTCGGGCCACAAAGGCTCGAGAACTGGCCGGAAATGAAAACACATCACTGACGGAAGAAGAAAAATGGAAGCGGCAGTGTTCATTCTGTCACTTGTGGACTGTTGTGCACTGATTTTCCTCTCGGTCTACTTTGTATCCTTTTCTGGCGAGTGTCGAGCATATTCGCCAAACCGGCTAGCTGACCGAAAGCTCTTATGAATTCCTTTCTTTACATTAGTACCTTAGCGCTAAGTTACGTTAGCTAACCGGTTAGCCGCCTTGCTAATTAAGTGTCAGCGGTAGGCTAGCGTGAATTAAGACACATATTTTTAACTAGATAATGAATCAGAAAACAAATCAAATATAAAGAGTGATACACTTGAGTTTAATCTGTTATCTGTCTTCACTCCAGCATTAAACTCCAGTGATGTTGTGATGTATCAGATCAGTCCGATCAGCTGCAGTGCCCAAACAATAACTGTTATCCAATAAGGTGGTGTGTTGGCCGGTAAAAGACTTCTGTGAAGGCTGGTCTCGCGTATCCTTGCTCATGGATTTTCAGACATCGCTCCTCGCTCCTCGCTCCTCAGAGCAGAAATAACAGCTTTGGGACGGCCTGCGAAATGGCGGACCAGAACGACTTCGAGTTCAAGCGAGGATAGAGGAGCGAGGAAATATCAAATAAGAGACTTGAGGTGCACCCACAGCATGGTGGACAGACAGGAAAGGGAAGTGAAGTGTAAAAAATTCTAAATGAAATCCAAGAGGATAGAATGGCCATTCTATAAAAGCGTAACTTTATACAAGCACAGGATCTATACCAGGGTAACTTTAGAAGATAGATAGATATAGTGTTGTCTAAAGTGACCAGCAGAAGTCCCCACGTGTTACCAAATTATTGTTCATTGTTTCACACTATCTTTATAGTCTACAACATGATACATTTCACTTCCGCTTCCTGTCTGTCCCAAATGAGAAATGAAAAAAGGAATTTGCAAATTCCAAAATTGGACCGCTTTTTGATCTTGGTTTTCTCGTGTTTTTGTTTGGAAACAAAAACAAATAGACCATGTGATTTTGTTTTTTCGTTTTTTGGTTTTGAAACAAACAACAGGTTTACGGGTTTTTTCGTTTTAAAATTATAAATGATTATTCGATTACACCCAGACCTTGCTACCTCGCCCAACGGTCCCTGGCACTGAAAGTGCAAGGAACCTATTGTTTTTGTAGAGATTAATATTTATTATTGTTATTATTATTATTAGGGCCCAAGCAGTGACCGCTACGAGGTCCCTATTGAATTGCAAGGAGTTGTTGTTGTTATTATTATTATTTGTTTTTTGTATTTTTTTTTTTTAGTCATTGAGCTCATTTTTGAGGGGCAAGGCATGCTCCAAAACGCGTCAAAGTTGGCGTGCACATCAGAAGTGGCGAAAATTGCGATCTGATATGGGTCTCACGCTTGGGTGTGGTAAATTGGCTCGACAGCGCCCCCTACAGTCGAAAACCAACCTTTTAGTTTCACCTACATGGCTGAAATTTGGTAGGCATATGTATCATCTCAAGACGTACAAAAAAGCCTCTTGGAGCCATGCCCTAAACCCAACAGGAAGTCGGCCATTTTGAATTCAGTGTCAAATTTTGGCGTATTTTTGGCCATTTATAGGGTTCATACTTAAACGAACTCCTCCTAGAGATTTCATCAGATCAACTTGAATTTTGGGCAGTGGAATCTGAAGACCTTTGTAACGAAAAGGTGTGTTAATCGTTGTAGATCATTGAACGGCGTGGGTGTGGCGAGGCGTCAAATTTCCATGTTTTGCCACAAAACCATTTACAGGCTCCATACTTTAACGAACTCCTCCTACAGAATTAATCAGATGAACTTCAAAGCTTGGCAGTGCAATCTAAAGACCTTCACAATGAAAAGTTGTGCTAATCGTTGTAGATTGTAAAACAGTGTGGCCGTGGCGTGGCGGTCATCTTGAGCGTTTCGCCACGAAACATTAAGTTGTGGTAACATTGTCCAATCTGCCCTAAACTTCACAAGTTTGAAAAGAGTTCTAACCTGCAGACATCTACATGCCAGTATTCAGTCAAAGTCATAGCGCCACCTGAACAGAAAGTCAGCCTCATGTGACAAAGATCATTGGATTTACATGAAATTTACATGGTGTGGTCTACAAATGATATCCCGCAATATGACATATAATTATTGTCTGTTCTCTAGCGCTGCACAGTGGACACGGGAACTGGCATTTATCTTGTTCAGGCAGTGTCCAACGCTCACGAAAATTCAAAGCCATGTGGACCGGCCTCCTGTGAGGACACCGCGGCTGCCGCTCCCCCTGACGTGTGTGAGACTGTGAGGGCCCGTTCAACGCTGCTTGCAGCTTTAATTGTTATTTGTTAATACTCATGTCGAAAAAGGGACTTTGCGTGTGCAGTAATCGGATGGGGTAAAACAAATGTATATATATCTACCTATATCTTTTCATGGATTTTTTTTTTACATTGATGTCACTGTCAGTAGGGTATGGTCAGTGCTTAAAGGCTGCTAAAAATCTGTTTGGAAACCATGTCTGAAGTACAACAGAAGAAGTCCAGTTGAACTGATAAAAGCAGGGATTGAAGACGTTGACATGAAAAATAGGTTTTCTTCAATTCAACACTTGTAAGATTCTCACCAGTTTGTGGCACCTTGACTTAAAGCTCAGATTATCACCTTGTCTGATCTAGAATGTGACTACATCAATGCTAGAGCCTGCTGCTCCAAGCTGAACAAAGTAAGTCATGTTAGTCTGGATTATTACTGTCAAAGGACATGTACATACATATACCTCACAAATTTTTCCTCTTTCCATTCTTTCTATAGATGCCTTCTGTTTGTGGTACCTTGTTACTTGTTTTCATGTATTATATGATATTGTGGAAATTGTTCTGTAACAAAGAGAATTTCAATGAAGCAGTTTCTTTCAGAGCTTAATTCAGGCAGACAATATGCATATGGCTTCTGCCTTCATCTGCCAAAGACGAAAGACAAAAGACCCAGAGATGAAGTAACATTCCAGTTTTACAGTTCAATCATATCACAAGTACATACAATCACAGACAAGGCATCAGGCAACGTCAGGAAAAACAAGTGTATCTGGCTGTTCTTTCCCTTCTCTGGTGACAGTCTTCCAGGACAAAACAAGTCATAGATGTAGTCAAAAAGAACTGGAGCAAGGCCTTCATGCACATACAGAGATATTAATAAGTAGGTTGCGAGATAGAAAACAAGATTTTCCTATCACATATGACAATGGCTATTTGATTGCTAAAGCTGAATTTCATGTCTGTTTGTTATAGATGCTATAGAGAGGAGTTTATTCGTATTCTGATCCATGATTTCTGATTTTGGTGTTTGGTTCACGTATGTTTGATATTTTGTGTTTCCAGTGGGTAATTCCAGAGATGGTTGGCCAGTGTCTCTCCACTATGCTGATGTTGGTCTCCATGCACTGGTTCATCTTCCTCCTCAACCTGCCTGTAGCAGGCTGGAACATTTACAGGTATGCTCATACTGCCACTGTTTCCTGCACTGCTGTGAAAGAACACGCTCTTCTAAACTGTTGGGTAATATGACAAACTACACTGTGAGACAACAGAAATTTAGCTGTATTATACCACAATAGGTATTGCTTTAGTAGCTCTGGGTGATTTAGACAATTGAAAGCAATATTCCAAATCAATGAGCAGGACCGCCTTATATCATGCCTGATGTTCGATTTTTCAGGTATTTCATTTACTGGATTAGCCAAAAGAGAGACATTCCACCAATCTGGTCTCTCAATTGAATTACGAGGAAATATACGGCAACAGATGTTACTCGTTTCATTAGCCCCAGTTGCTGCCGCGGCAGCAAAAGAGGGGGCTGCACTTGATAACTGTGGACACTAGGTGGCAGCAGAGTGCTTGAATCCTGATGACAGGATTTTACTATATACCCCCTTTGACCACAATGTGGTCAGCAATGGCAGAGTGGCACTGTCTGATTTCCGCTGGTTGACTCGGGAGGCGGAGCTGTGGAACTGGATGTATACAGTGGTGGCCAAAATTGTTAGAACACCTGACAGATCTGAAAATATTGACCTTTTTTTTGCCTCCAAAACATGATTTCATTTCATAATGTTCATGAAACATGCAGATGGTTGCTCTGAGCACAACAAATATCAGATGAAGTGAGTCCTACTGTTTTTATCCACTTTTAACTTTAATATTTGGTATGTTCACCTTGTGCAGCAATTACAGCAGCACATCTCTCTGGCATAGTGTCAATATATTTTCTGAGAACTTCAACATTAATGTTATCCTATGCCTTCTGCAACTCAAGCCAAAGGCTTTCCTTTGAATGTACAATAGATCTGTCTAGTTTATTTTCCAACTCGCCCCAAATTTGCTCAATGGGGTTGAGGTCTGGACTTTGAGGGGGCCAGTTCATCATTTTCAATGTTCCAGCAGATTCCTTCTGTCGCAGGTAGTTCTGGCAATAGTTAGAAGAATGTTTAGGGTCATTGTCCTCTTGGAAAATAAATCCAGGCCTAATAAGACGACTCCCAGATGGTACTCNGGCGGTAACTCCAGCCAGCATCAAAAAGGGCCTTTATTCGAACCTGTTCCTCACTCGTTAGCTCCTTCTTCACCTTAGCCATGTTCAAAGAGCAACATGTGCTTCAAGACTACTTCTAGAGGCTTTGAATTTATACCAATTGGTGGTGTGGCCTCAGTGACAAAACCCTGATGTTACCAATCACTTAATGAGCAGCATAGGCCTTGTACATTCAAAAGAATCACACAGCTGTGTCCTAAGACTCTTGCATCACCATCAATTTAACCACGATCACACCTGACAATGATTACGCAAGTAATTTGGCTTCTTCTGTGAAGGAACATGATTGTGTGACATTGACCGTGAAATAGGCCTAGCTTGTTTTTTGTAAGGAAAATGACCTAAATCTCCTTATGATGGTTCTATTCTATGGTTTATAGAGCATAATGATGACTTTGTAGATATTTCATTCTTTTTATGGGTATTTTAATGGCCAATTCAACAAAAACAACTGAAACCTCTTAAATATGCCAAGTGTTCTAATAATTTTGGCCACCACTGTATATGTTGTTGGTCTTTAACAGGTCTTCTGTGAACTAAGTTAAATAAACTAAAGTAAGATGTGTAATGTTACTGTACTGTACTGTTTCACATCCCGAAACACTGCCACTCAGCATGTCCACGCAATTTTTACAACATGGGATTTCATGTGCTTTGTGAAACATGACGCTGAATTTATCAGAAGAACTGAGTTAATTGTGAAAAGTCTGTTTGATAAGAACTGCATGGAAATGAAAGCAGTATGGATAGGAAATGAATGATATACAGTAACAAATAACTGTGTGCGACAGTGTGCATTGTACTCATCTGTGCAGCTGATCTGTTATATATATAATTTATCTAGTCACAGAATACGTAGTCTACACGCCGGGACAAACTGACACAATGTGTATTATACACATTTACCATCAATGAAATCGTCTTCTTACACAAATGTAGTGTGAATGGCGAAATGGCAAGATGGCGCCACGGATGGCAGCCTCGGTACTGCGCTCTCTAGTACTTTTTGTGTTTTTGTTCATTTGTTTAGTTTTCTGCTCTCCCTCTTTGGTCACTTTCACCAGAGAGAAACTCTTAAACATCGGACAAACTTTGGAGCGGGAGGCCAGTGGTTCCAAACCTTTTCTGCAGGCCCCCCTTTTGCAAGAATTGCACTTACTGTACAATTAGAATTACACAATTACAGTTCTGCAAACTTGTATTCAATCATGTGTTTTTAGCTACACTTATAATAAACACTTTTTCTGTGAAGCCTCCTTGACTTTACTTTCATATACTATCACTTTCAAGATTTCAAGCATTTTATTTGGATAAACAAAAAAGGGTGATCATCAAAAGTAGTAGGTTTTTTACAGAAAAAAACCCCAAATTAATTGTAATCTAGTTTACAACATTATCTTCTATTCTATTCAAAATACAGAAGTTACCTAGCAACTACAGTTGCCAGTAAATAGCTGTTAATACATAATACAATACAATGTGTTGGTGTGGAATATTTTACAGTAAATTTTCATTTTTACATCAGCAGCTTTGCAAATTATGCATATTGTGAAGTGTTTTGAATGAGACCAGGCTTGCTTCATCAACACTGCATTAGATTCACTTCACGTTAAATAAAACCAGAGTCAGTGCTGCAACAAAACGAAACTTTTCTTAAAACTCAATACATTTTCACAAAGCTTTCAGAACCTGAGGTGACTGAATATCATCTTCACCGATGTGTGTTGGTGATCACTGTGTATCTGTCCTCCTGTCTTCCACTCCAGCAGAACTGCTTCAGCTTTGCCTGATTGTCATCTGCATTTGTGTCCAATCCTGCCGTCCCTGGAACCGACACACTGCGTTTAGCAGTGGCAATCACTGCATGTGGTTTCCCTCTGCACCTGTACGAAACAGTTGAAGACTTTATTTGCCTTGTCTTCAGTCATTTAAAATGTAAATTAACTTATCAAAAAGACTTTTCACAGTTCACTCAGTTCTTCTGATGTATTCTGCGCCATGTTTCACAAAGCACAACTCTGATTTAATTAAACCACATATTATAAAAAATGCAACAGTGACATTACACATCTTACTTGAGTTAATTTAACTTAGTTCACAGAAGAGCTGTTAAAGTTAAATATGAGCCGAAACGAAAAGTCTTTCTTCAGGAGTCATCCAAAGTCATATGTTATGATTTACATTATTATTTATACATTATCTGTTAAATTGAGCAATATGTTGGAGTCTGGAACATAGTCAGGCTGATAGTCGGAGCAACAGGCCTTCGGAGCAGTGGGCTTTTGTTTTCGGTCCAATGGACAGTCCCCCTGTTCTGCAGGCGATAGAGCTAATGCATGTGGCTAGCTTTAGCTTCACTTAAGCTGGCTTTAGTTAGCTAATGTTTGCAAATAAGAAAATGGTGCAGACTGAGCTCGTGCTGAATCCCATATCTGTCTAGGTTCAAAACACGACTTAGCTAAAATAATGGGAAATTACGTCACACAAATAAAACAACATTGTTCTCACAAAGAGCTGACTTTGTGGAAAATGCTCTCGCTAACTTTATTTGGGGGCGTACAGACCAGGCTGATACACGGTCAACTTTATGTTATGTTAAGTTATGGTAAAGATATAATCTCCAAGATTTTCATTTAAATAAACGTCTGTTAAGTCACTATCCGAATGATGCAACACAGTGGTGATTGAGCCTATGGCCCACTGATGAAAGCCCTTGCATTTGCAGTATTACAACCCGGTTGTTGGGAGCGACTTTCCCGGAAAAATCACAAGCGGCACGCAGCTTTTAACAAGGCTTTTAACGCAACAGACTGGCTCTTCAACCCACCTGTGTGTGAAGTGGCATTCTGTTTTTTCCGGTCTCTGCTAGCGTTGTGAGTAAACGGTTACTATGGCTGAACAAACAAAGAAAAGGTCGATGAGGACAGATAAGGAAAGTGAAAGTGAAACTGAAACTGAAAGTGAGGTCCAAAAACACACCTGCAATTACCGATTATTGCCATATGTGCCGTAAAAGACAACGAAATGAAAATCTTCAAGATTACAACTTTAACTAACAAGTTTAATCACATTTTAAAATTTTGTAGGCTATTAACGTTCAACTTCCGTGTTATGGATGAGTGGATGGACACCGCTGCTGCTCCTCTGCTTCCGTCATCAAATGCTCTCATGTCCAGCTCGTCTTTAAGGCCGCCTTGTGCAACGCAATCCGATATCAACAGTATAACTGTTAATATGCATCACCTACAGTCAGAACACAATGTGTCTGTAATTTTACAATATGTTACTGTGGAAAAATGCTGTCAGCTACTGTAATTATTTTGGACCAATGATGCATTGTGATATACAGTTAAACTACAACAAACAAAACAAACAAAATGGTGAGCCATGCTTTGCAAAAAATATGTTATTTTCTTCTACTGTAGCTACTGTATGAGGAGCAGAAATGTGGCTCTGCTTTCACAGCGTTCCCAGTGGCTGTGTTCACTGTTACAGTCTGGACTGCTCACATGTGCCACCTGGTGGCTGTTGGTGCGCTCTGCAGCTAGTGCTGAAATCAGCAAAAAAAAAATAAAAGTCCCCCCCTTCCTAATGCCACTGCAGGGCAGCTTTACCGCTGCAGCAATCAGATCGGACATCTGTATATATTGATACTGCATTTTAAAATGACATAGACTGTGAAGATGTTACTCATATCACACCCCTCTAGTCTACTGTAGGTAAGAACACAGAGTTCATGTCTTACTGTCCATGGTGCAGTGAGGCTCCTTGGATTACTCTCTTGTCTCTGTTGTCCCTGCAGGTACATGAAGGTTCCGATGGGAAACATGGGCGTGTTTGACCCCACTGAGATCCACAACCGAGGTCAGCTCAAGTCTCACATGAAGGAGGCCATGATTAAACTGGGTTACCACCTGCTCTGCTTCTTCATTTATTTGTACAGGTGAAGGCAACAGCATCTACAGACACACTGACATTTAGTGACATGTTAAAGGCCTTCAGCAATCATATACAGACAGGTGACAAATTTAAGGAAAAACCAACATAAAGTGTCTTAGTAAGGTGTTGGGCCACCACGTGCCGCCAGAACAGCTTAAATGCACCTTAACATTGATCCTACAAGTCTCTGGAACTCGACTGGAGGGATGGAACACTTCTCAGAATCAGAATCAGCTTTATTGGCCAGGTGTGTGTACACATACAAGGAATTTGATTCCGGTTTTGCGTTGCTCTCAATGTACAACACAGAAATAGACTTACATACAGCTAAAAACAAGGTAAGCATAAACATAAAACTACTATGTACAGATATAAATGTATATATAAAAAAGTATATATATATACTGTATAACAAACTACAACAATAACAAATGTAGACAGTAAGACAATAGTGCAATAGTGCAGAGTGCAAGGGGTGCTGAAATAAATATGATTACTGTAACAATTACTGTTAGTGCAGGGGGTCCAGCAGGGGGCCTGTGATGTCCTTCAGGTGGGCTAACACCAGTCTCTCAAAGGACTTCATGACCACAGACGTCAGGGCGACGGGCCTGTAGTCATTTAATCCTGAGATGGAGGGTTTCTTGGGGACCGGGATGATGGTGGAGCATTTGAAGCAAGACAGAACTTCACACAGCTCCAGAGATCTGTTGAAGATCTGCATGAAGATGGGCGCCAGCTGGTCAGCACAGCCTTTCAGGCAGGAATGAGACACGCTGTCTGGTCCTGGTGCCTTCCTGGTTTTCTGTCTGTGAAAGAGCTGACACACATCCTCTTCACAGATCCTGAGTGCAAGTGGGGGTTAGTGGGGAGGGGTGAGGGGGTGGCAGGGGATGTAGGTGGTTGTTTGATGTCAGAGTCAGAGCAGGTGAGGGGTGTGAATGTGGGGTTGTCAAACCTGCAATAAAACACATTCAGGTCGTCAGCCAGTTGGCGGTTCTCCGTAGTGTGGGGGGATGGTTTCCTGGAGTTTGTGATGTCTGTCAGGCTCCTCCACACCGACGCCAGATCGGAAAAGCTGTTTCTTAGCTTTTCAGCGTAGCTCCTCTTTGTTACTCTGATCTCCTTCATCAGTGTCTTTCTAGCCTGGTTAAACAGGATTCTGTCCCCACTGTAGGCCTCCTCCTTGGCCTGACAAAGCTGCATGAGTTTTGCTGTAAACAAGGGTTTGTTATTGTTGTATGTGCAGAAGGTTTTGGTTGGCACACATACACTCCCCTCCAAAAGTATTGGAACAGTGAGGCCAATTCCTGTATTTTTGCTGTAGACTGAAAACATTTGGGTTTGACATCAAAAGATGAATATGAGACAAGAGATCAACATTTCAGCTTTTATTTCCAGGTATTTACATCTGGATCTGATACACAACTTAGAAGATAGCATTATTTGTAACGGAACACCAATTTTTTAGGTGAGCAAAAGTATTGGAACAGATAGACTTAAAATAGATTAAAGTGAATAAGACTTAATATTTAGTTGCAAAT
>NTHP01000620.1:311569-322621 GCA_003416845.1 Oplegnathus fasciatus
TGACATCACCAAACTTTTGCATTCTTCTTTTGTGATGCTTTTCCAGACTTTCACCGCAGCCTCTTTCAGTTGTTGTTTGTTTTGGGGGGTTATTCCCTTCAGTCTCCTCTTTAGCAGGTAAAATGCATGCTCTATAGTGTTTAAGTCTGGAGATTGACTTGGCCAGTCTAAAACCTTCCACTTCTTGCCCCTGATGAACTCCTTTGTTGTTTTGGCAGTGTGTTTTTGGTCATTATCTTGCTGCACGATGATCTCCCAATCGGTTTGGTTGCATCTTTCATTGACTTGGCAGACAAAATGTTTCTGTAGACTTCTGAGTTCATTTTGCTGCTGTCATCATGNCTACAGCAAAAATACAGGAATTGGCCTCACTGTTCCAATACTTTTGGAAGGGAGTGTATGTCCTCACAAAAATTGATGTAAGATGTCACATTGTCAATGAGTTCATCCAGGTCTGTAGCTGCAGCCTCAAAAACACTCCAGTTAGTCCAGTCAAAGCAGGCCTGTAACTCCAGCTTTGCCTCGTTGGTCCATCTCCTCACAGTCTTTACCGCGGGCTTAGCAGATTTTAATTTCTGCCTGTAGGTCGGGGTGAGATGAACCAGACAGTGGTCAGAGAGTCCCAAAGCTGCAAGGGGGAACAGAACGATAGGCGTGTAACAGTGGTCCAGAATGTTTGTATCCCTCTGGTCAGCCAGGTGTTGTAAGGCCTCGCTAATACAAGCCTGAGGATGGATGTAAACACCGACCAGAATGGACAAGGAAAACTCCTGCGGTGAATAAAATGTTTTGCAGTTTATAAAAAGAGTCTCTAAGTGAGGACTGCATGACTTTGTTAACATAGAAGCAGATTCCGCCTCCCCTCCTTTTCCCCGATAGCTCTGTGCGGTCCGCCTGTAGGAGTAGGAAGCCTGGTAGATGGAGTGAGCTATCCGGGATGTGCTCACCAAGCCAGGTTTCGGTGAAGCACAGGGTGGCAGATCTGCAGAAGTCTGTGTTTGTTCTGTTGAGGAGCAGCAGTTTGTTCATCTTGTTGGCCAGAGAGCAGACATTCTTCAGATGTATTGACCGGAGTGCAGTTCTTAATCCCCGCTGTCTCAGTTTAACGAACCCTCCTGCTCATTTCCCACATCGGCGTCTCCGGCAAATCCCATAAAGAGCTGCTGCTCCTCTGACTGAAAGCTCCGTAAAACTTTCTGGTTTGTTGAAAACCGGAGAAAAGGTTCAACCAGCTGAAAGTCCAGTGCTTCAAAGTCCCTCCCTGGTGAATGTGAAAATTAAACAAAAACACAAAAAGTACCAGAGAGTGCAGTACTGAGGCTGCCATCCGCCGCGCCATCTTAGATCATGTCTTCCAAAAGATATTCCCTCATTTGGTAATTTGATGATGGTGGTGGAGAGCGCTGTCTCATATGTCGGTTCAAAATCTCCCCATAGATGTTCAGTTGGCTTGGGTTGAGATCTGGTGACTGCGAAGGCCATAGCATATGATTCACATTATTTTCATACTCATTAATACCATTCAGTGACCCCTCGTGCCCCATGGATGGGGGCATTGTCATCCTGAAAGAGACCACTCCCATCAGGATAGAAATGTTTCATCATAGGATAAAGGTGATCACTCAGAACAACTTGTGCATTGATTTGCAGTGACCCTTCCCTCTAAGGGGACAAGTGGACCCAAACCATGCCAGCAAAATGCCCCCCCACAGCGTAAGAGAGCCACTGGATCCCTTCCACTCAAATTAAGCAATATCACACGAGAGGGAGTGGTGTTGATTATCTACGACCGAATCACAGCCATGCTGATATTCAGTACAACAGCACGACCTCGAGTGTGATATTGCTTTTATACAACAGTTCTACAAGCGCCATTTATTAGTTAACAATAATAAGCGACAACAAATTGTGATTTTTTCGTTTATGTAATCATTTATTTGGCTTCAGTCCTGCATCAGACAGTTTCTGTATGGCGGTGGCTCTCAGGCTGTGGTTAGTGTAAGACGTGTGTGTCCCTGCCTCTTTGCACACCGTGGGTAATATCTGTGATAGCTGGTTTACTCCTAGGGGAACGGCAGTATACCAGAAGCTGTCTGTCGGAGCTGTTACTCTCCTGGGCTGCAGACAGAGGGCCTTGGCTCCAGGTGGAATTTTGCTCAGGTATTTTTTGAGAGAAGCAACCGGGCAGAGAGGATTTTCCTTTCTATTCAAACATAGCGCCCCTCCAATTTTCTCTGTCTCTCTCCAGTGGGTCTTTATGATTTTTTGTTTCTTCATTTAATGTCACAATAAAATACTTTGCTCCACTCTCGTCATGTTTTAGGATGAATGAGTAAGGTTTGAGATCCTGGTTCCCCTCTGACGACCATTCATGATTTAAGTCAAATGTTATTTGTGGAAATATGTTCATCTTTACGGTACAAAGTTTGTTACAGTCTGAGACAGATAACCTAACGACCGCTAATGTAATTATCGGTTGTTAGAACATTTGTAAAGCGGAGTGATACATGTATAGTTAAAGTCCCAGTGCTGTTATACTCTATATCAGCACTCATGGAATGCCTCTTGTCCAATCAAATTACTTGGTCGGAACTAACTGTTGTATCATGTGCACTCATCTTTGTAATGAGGGGTTTACGCACTGAAACCCTACTATAATATCCCTCTCTATGTAATTGTCGACGGACTGTTCTTGCTGACGCAGTCTGATCTCGTCCTGCATTGACATTCTCAGTCACCTGAGGAAGAGTTGCTCTCCTGTTTTTCCTTACATATCGCACTTACATCACGCTCATCAAATGTGTGCTGTCGACCACAATTTCAGACCTTATTTACTAATGTCTTTCCCACAGATCTAAAAGCAGATGTCACTTTAGTCACTGTTCCTATTGAAACACCAGCCAGTTGAGCAGTCACTTTGATCTTTTCCTCTTGCCATCTTGATACAAAATCAGAATCAACTGGGCCTGCTCAGCATTTTTATGCATGCCACAGAGCATGATTTGATGTTAATTGCTTAATTGTACCATGCAGTGCACCTGTGTGGAAGCATCTGCATTCCTTCTGGTTCTCCACTCATTTATTCAGGTTTTTCCTTTAATTTGTCATCCGTCTGTATAAATAATAGTGGTGGCTGATTGCACAAGGTCACTTCTGTATTAACACATATTTTTCCCACCCCTGTTTTTCCAGCATGATCCTGGCTCTGATCAACGACTGAAACACCCAGCAAGCTCTTTGACCCCAGCTGCCAAATTCCAAACTCCAGGGTTTGCAGTTTTCCCCCTCACATCCTGCTCCTGTATGCTTAAAATCTTTCAGAACAGCATCTTACTGAAGTTCACACTGTTATTTATGTTGTCAGAATCCCAGAGTTTTGACTTTAATATAATACTAAGGTTAATATTCAGCCATTTAACACTTCAGTACCATCAAAATCTCCTACAACAACTACTGTGTTTTATTGTGTAGGGTACTTAAAAGCACTCTACGGAGTTTTTAACTGGTTATGAAACAGTCTCATTTGACCTATAAAAGCAAACGAGACCAAAAGCGAGAAGACTGGCTATTTCTATTAGTTTCTAATAGTTATTCTTGATGCCTGCCACGGGGTCTGGTTTTTCTGTGAAATCAGATAAAACAGAGCTGGGGTTTGCTCTGGCTGAATTAGAGTTGCTTCAGCTGCTAACTGAAGGTCCATCTCCGGAGCTGCCGCCTGATCTCCTCCTGGGGAAGTAGTCTCCTTGCAGCGGGGTGTGAAACGGAGGGAACATGTAACCTAATGCTAGGTAAAATACTACCGCCTTTGTCCACAGGGACCGCCAAAATCAACAGAAAATGAAAAATGTTCCACAGAGTTGCTTTGAGTAATCAGTTATTTTTTTTCAACCTCTATCTGCAACAGTGAGAAATTACAACATCAACAGCAGTTACACTGCTTCTAGTGGCTGTAAGAAATATAAGATAATTTCACAGTAGAGTAAGTAGGCTTCTTAGAGCAGATAGAAATAGAAGTAGCTAGTGAGAATGTTACCAAGCACAATACTGAGTAATATCAGAGTTTTCTCTGAATAGTGTTTTTCTGTACCACCAAAGCAAAATTGGGAAAAATGCCATTATTGCCTCAAATCTCAAAACACATTATGACTAGTTGTGTCCCGTTCCCCCTCCCGCTTTCACGCAGTAATGTACCACTTTCACCTTATCTTAAGCAGCTAAATATTAGTGCTTTGTCATTTCAAGTCTTAAAGGTTTTTGGTTTCAGGACTCTAAAAGACTATTCAGCCTCTGTAGCTGTTGTTTCACTACATAGTTGGTCACAGCAGCAGCTTACAGAATCTAAAGTAATTAGTTAATTAATTAATTAAACTAACTAAAGGTACAGTGACCTCAGTGACCACTTTATTTGGTCCATGTTTCTAGTTCTGGTGAGGACCCGTTTGCCTCCAGAACAGTGTCCTTCATGGTGTAGATTCAACAAGGTCGTCACGATGCCTCACACAGTTTCTGCAGATTTTGTGGCTGCACATTCATATTGCAAATACTCAAGCGGGCTATATTTAAACAATGCACAGTTGGTATTAAGGGGCCTAATGAGTGCCAAGAAAACATTCCCCACATCACAGCACCACCACCACCACCAGCCTGAACCATTGACACAAGGCAGGACGAATCCACGGATTCATGTTTTTTACGCCAAATTCTGACCCCGACACCATCTGCATGTGGCAGCAGAAATTAACATTCGTCAGATCGGGCAACGTTTTTTAATCTTCTACTGTCCACTTTTGGTGTGCTTGCACCCACTGTAGCTTCAGTCAGCTGTCATTAGCTGACAGGAGTGGAACCCGTTGTGGTTTTCTGCTGCTGTAGCCGATCCACTTCAATGTTCAGTGTGTTGTGCGTTCAGAGATGCTCGGTTCCATAGCACTGTTGTAAACCCTGGTTGTGTGAGATACTGTCATCTTCCTGTCCGGTCATTCTCGTCTGACCTCTCTCAATAGCAAAGCGTTTTCTCCCACAGAGCTGCCACTCACCGGCTGTTTTTTGTTTTTCAGCCAATTCTCTGTAAACTCTAGTGAAAATCCCAGGAGCTCAGCAATTAGATAAATAATACTCAAACCACCCCGTCTGGCACCTACAATCATTCCACGGTCGCTTAGATCACATTTGTTTGGTCTGAACAGCAACTGACCCTCTTGACCATGTCTGCATGCTTTTACACACTGACCTGCTGCCACACGATTGGCTGATTAGATATTTGCATTAATGAGCAGATGGCCACTGAGTGCATATTCTGGTCATTTTGTGGTGTGGCACAGTACAAAGGTAGCTGCTGGCCAAACATGACATTAAGCAGCTGTGCAATACTTGTTGCTCATGGCTTCAGAGGTAAGTTGTGTGTCTGCCAGCTCTGAAGTACACATGCAGTGTTTAGCGTAGTGTGATAATAGCTTTTTATTGGCAAGAAGCAGACTGAGGGCACTGACACACCGACGTGACAGTTGGGCACTGGTTTTTGATCTACAGCCTGCTGTCACCTGTAGTTTTGTTGAGTGTCTGACACCATCGCTCCAGTCGTGCCTTATCAGTGACCACTCGACCGACTCAGCATGTTGAATTGAGAAGCAGTCAGACCTCTCTGAGGTAAAGCGGTCCGTTCAGTCATCAGTTTTTTCTTTCTTTTCTCACTTGTGCCTTTTCTTGTTTCTTCCACCAGTAAAGCCGTACTGTATAGAGTCATTTGCAATTTCTTGTCAGACCTATTGTCATTTAGAATCCATACGATGAGACCATTGAATCAGATTCACAGCGGTATGAAAATGGTTGACTAGTTAGTTTTGTTTGTCACTTCTCAATGTTTTTTGGGCAGGAATACAGACTACTGACAGGATATTTCCTCTCACACAGGCACAGTGCACACAGATAGGTGATGAAAGTAAAACCCAGCATCAAGTTATAATAATAACTTTATACAGCACCTTTCAAAAACAAAGGTAAAAAGAAAGACTAAAAGTAAATAAAATCCCCATGGGTGTTCAGTTGGGTTGATCTGGTGACTGTGAGGGCCATACCAAATGATTCACATCATTTTATAATTTCTTCTGTGTCACCAGTCTGTATGTGCACATTTTCAGTCATCTGCTATTGATTGTGTGTCAGGGCCTCACTCTCTGTGTAGTCCAATGCTGTTATTGCTCCTTGATTTTTCTGAACTTATCCAGTTTTCACATTTTACATGTAACAAAATTGATTTTAAGCACATGTAACATATTTGGTCAAACTATCAAAAGTTTCCAAAATAAGAGGTTAAAATCAGGGGCTTGTGATGATATTGAAGTGTAGTAAAAACTCTGTCGTGACAACACCAGTGATCATCAGATGGTGGCTCACTAGTCCTGTTCTGAGACTTTCTATGCATACACAACCTGCCAGACTTCCAGCATCACAGTCCATCACTGATCACCAACCACAGCTCAGCCCACACACACACACACACACACACACACACACACACACAGATTAATATACGGTCATATTTTACCTTTTACATGTGTGTATTTATCACACACATCAGTCCTCTCTCTGTGTCTGGGGTTTTGTGTTGTGCTGGAAGTATGTGACATCACAGAACTGGATGCTGGTTCAAGTGTTTTGCCATAAAAAAGTTCATTCTATTCAGTCTGGAAAGAAATTATACTGTATGTAAGTAATGGCTGTTGTGTTGTTACTGTGAGAGTGGCAGTTTGAATTTGAACAATTGGATTTGACCTCAATCATGCACTGATGTTGTGTTTCCTGAATGACTTTTGCATTGAACACACTATATTAAAATCTGACATACCCTTATTGAAAGTTCCTCCTTTTCACTCGGATGATGGGTGTGCGCGTGCACTCCTGTGTATAGACAGAGCAATCACGTATAAACAGTACATCCATGGCTACTCTGTATTATGAAGGGCCTTTTGTGTAAGCTACATGTGCAGGTATTCTGGAGCCATTTCTCTCTTCAGTGTGGGTAAACTTCATGTCTGATTCACACACACTAAACTGTCTTATGCAGTGTTAAGTTTCTTTTTCTTAGGGAAATGTGGTGTTTCATAAATAAAAATGAAAGACAAGTCGTTTGTCCTTATTTGCCTCAAAATGAGTGATTGCTAAAGAAGTACATTGCAGCAGTGATGCTATATACTGTGGAAAATCATCTTTATGAATGCGGACATCATACAAATAACCACAAGTGATACATGTTTGATGATTTTTTAGAAGAGGAGTTGAAGTTCTACCTCTACTGCTGTCCTCTAAAAGAGTTTCATTTTGCTTTAACCCCTGAATCCTTGCCAGTTTATTCGTAGCATTGAGGAGAAATCATTTTTGTCGACTATTGGAGGTCATTGAGTCATTTTGGCCGTGTTGTCCCTGTATTTGTGTCCTCCTCAATCCCCAAATCTGTACTCAGGTTCCTTCATTTATGAGAACAAAAAGCTCAAGAAACTATCTGGCTTTATACTATACTGGTGAAATACTACAAAAACATTTTAGGTTTAAAATAATTGTGTGAACTTCATAAAACACCATAATAATATAATTATCATCAGAATAATAACATTGTCATTCGCCTCCTGTATCTGTATTTGGTGTCTAATGGCCTGGACAATCAAAAAAAAATGAATACTTACAATCTAAGAAATCATTTTACGACAGGGTTCACGTGTGATTCATGAAACGTTCGTATCTCGCCAATCCCATCGTAAGAATGATCGGACGTTGACAAATGTGGCGGCTGAAAACAATTTAAATATCACGCCCCTATATATTCTCTGTTTAGACGCCTCGCCCCTGGAGTTTACGACATAGAGAAACGTAATCCGGCCAAAAAGAGGAACTTCTCCGACCTGGAGATAGAAACGCTAACGCCGCAAGTTCAATTGAAAAGTGGCATCAAAGGAAGTCGGAGGAATGCTGTTTGGAATAAAACCACTGCTGCGGTCAACAGTGTTGCCGTGGTCAATCGAACTCCAGCTGAGGTCTGAATATTTAATTTATACATCCGTGATATGTATAGTCTATAAATTAATCTTATACCAAAAACTGTTAACCCCGTAAATTGCAAACAATTTGAAAATACCTATTTATGTCAGGGATATATGACACATAGTCGATGCCTTTACAAAGTTGTTATTTTGCCAGATGCTACATATTTTTAAATGATGAATACACGTCTGCATATGCTTAGATTCCTGTCAGAATGGTTTTAACAATCCTCCGACAGATTTACTACGCTGCACCGCAAGTCCACACTCACTCGAAAACTTGCCTACACGAGTTGAGACTTGACGTGAGATTTGATCGTAACCTCTGCTCACGTCCATATTGATAAATGCCGAGCTTTGCGTGGAAATGACCGTACGCCCAGTTTTCTGTCGTACGTTCGTTTCATAAATGAGGGCCATTGTGTTTATAAATTAACAATTAAAACATGAAAAAGTTTCTTGCACAGATAATTGAGTTAACTTGATTTGAGTGTTGATGACTTGACACATCTACATTTTTCAGTTCTTCAAAGCTGGTCTTTGTCACGAAGGATGAGTGTGAGGCAGCAGAGGAAGGATGCAGATGACAGAGTAGAGCTGATGCAGTTCAGTGATTTATTCACAAAAGTACACAGGCTTATTGGCATGAGTGCAGAAGTCCAAAAACAAGTGGATGAGCATTCACAGACAAACCAGAGTGAGACAGGAGAAGAGGGCAGACTGCAGGCAGGCAGACTAGCAGGCAGGTACAAAGTACAGGTAGTACAGGCTTGACAGGAACAAAGCAACTGAACACCTAAAATGAACTGGTAAGGAATGAATGGGAATGGGCCGGTTAAGTACTGCAGGGCTGACGGGGGAAAGTGGAAACACGTGAGAGAGTGGGCGGGGAAACTCAGGTGAGGGAAATGAGGTGATTGCAGTGATTGCAGGGCAGATGGGAGTGGCAGGATCTGGAAAGCAGGGAGAAAAGTCTGAAGGCATCTGGTGGACTGGTAAAGAATTGCAACTAAGGGACCTGGGGAAGTGAGAATGTGGCTGGAGGAAGGAACAGAAGGGCAGACTGTGACAGTTTTAAGTTTATGGGGCTGTCGTCATGTCTTTCAACTTAAACCTACAAAAGTCCAGCTTATTAACAGTCAGCTGAATCAGTACCAAGACTTTTAGAGATGAACCCCAAACATGAAGTCAGTTTCAGATATATGCTTATAATTAATAATTCTGGTTTTACATGGCAGGTTATGTAGAAGTCATTGAGAAATGTTGGCATTATTACCGTAATTAAGTTTTCACAATAACATGATAAAATACACTATACGTAAAAGCTGTATACAGTAAAATAAAATAATTACACTTTACTATTCCAAGTTTAGTTTGACACAATGTAGATAAAATAGAGTAATTCAAGTTTTTGTTATCAGAACAGTGTAACCAGAAAAAGAATTTAGGAGTGGCATGAATGTTCCTGGAATAATTCCTGCATTGGAAACTGTTGCATGTGTTAAATACTGTGTAGTTGCATCACAGCTATAAATTGGATACAATCATAATTAAAGCTGCAAGCAGTGTTGAACGTGCCCTCGCAGCCTCGCGCACGTCAGGCGGAGCGGCAGCCACAATGTCCTCACAGGAGGTCGGTCAACATGGCTTTGAATTTTAGTGAGCGCTGGACACTGGCTGAATGAGATAAAGGTCACTTTCCCTGTCCACTATGTGGCACTAGAGAACACACTAATTATACATCATGTTGCTGGATATCATTTGTAGACCACAGCATATAAATTTCAAAGTTTAACAACCTTTGAAGTGTGTGCCAAATTTCATGACTTTAACACCATCCTTAGCCCCTCAAAAACAGCTTCCAGTTTCATGGCAAAACATCAAATTTCGCGCACCACCACGCCCGCGATGTTCAATGATCTGCCATGATAAGCACCACTTTTCATCATGAAAGTCTTTAGATTGCACTGCCAAGATTTGAAGTTGATCTGATCAGTTCCGTAGGAGGAGTTTGTTAAAGTATGGAGCCTGTAAATGGATTCGTGGCGAAACATGGAAATTCGACGCCTCGCCACACCCAGACCGTTTGACGATCTACAACGATTAGCACAATTTTTCATCATAAAGGTCTTTAGATTGCACTGCCAAGCTTTGAAGTTGATCTGATCAATTCTGAAGGAGGAGTTCGTGAAAGTATGGAGCCTGTAAATGGTTTTGTGGCGAAACATGGAAATTTGATGCCTCGCCACGCCCACGCCATTCAACGATCTACAACGATTAGCACAACTTTTTTATCACGAAGGTCTTCAGATTCCACTGCCCAAAATTCAAGTTGATCTGATGAATTCTGTAGGAGGAGTTCGTTAAAGTATGACCCCTATAAATGGCAAGAAATACGCCAAAATTTGACATTGAATTCAAAATGGCCGACTTCCTGTTGGGTTTAGCTCATGGCACCAAGAGACTTTCTTTAAGTCTTGGGATGTTACATGTGCCTCCCAAATTTTGTATATCTAGGAAAATCGTACGGCGAGGGCTACTTAGTTGAAATTTTGTAGGGGGGGCTATCGAGCCAATTTGCCACACCCAATTCTGAGAATCATATCAGCTATCTATTTATATCGCTTGTGATGTGTGTGCCAAGTTTTGTGCGTTTTTGAGCATCATTAGTCCCTCAAAAACAGCTTCCTTTTTCATGGCAAATAATGCGTCACCATGGCAACAGCGTTCAATGAAAACTCACAATCTTCACAATAAAGCATCACTAAGGTCTTAAGGTTTTACTGACTAAATTTGAAGTGGATATGAGTAAACTGCTGGGAGTAGTATGTTATAATATAGCGCCTGTAACTTCCTGTCGCCAGTAGGTGGCGCTATGACTGACTCAATTTTGGCATGTGGATGTCTTCAGGCCTGGACTCTTGTCCAGCATGTGAAATTTGGGGTAGATTTGACCGTGTACAGCCGAGTTACAACACCTTGTAGTTTCACTGCGAGACATCGAAATTCACCGCGCCGC
>NTHP01000621.1:49554-80318 GCA_003416845.1 Oplegnathus fasciatus
CTAAAAGTCTACAGCCAGAAACGTCCCGAACACAGCAAAATAAGAAAATCCAGGCAGAGGGCAGGGTCTCTGCAGATACAGACACCGCCACACATTTCCAGTGGGTCATAAGTGATGATTGAGAGGGATTATTCATGTATGAGTCTATGCATGCTGATGTTCGGCAGGTATAATGTTTTCTATGTTCACCACCCTGGTTTAGTGCTAATTAGCACTTAACACAAGATCAGGTGAGGCTGATGGGAATGTTATTAGTTCTGCAGGTATGTGGTCATAAACCAAAGTAATGGACAAATTAAAATTTGTACTTGATGATGGCGCTAAATGAATGGTCAGATGATCACCAAAGGGATTACAATTTATCTTGAGGGGGACAAGAATGTCTGTACCAAATGTCAGGGCAATCCATCCAACTGTTATTGAGACAATTAACTTTAAACCGCAAATGTGAACCTCATGGTGGCGCTACAGGAAAAGTCAGGGGATCACCAAAGTCAGATGAATTCATCCACTGATGACCATGAATGTCCGTACAAAATTTCATCGCAATCCATCCGATAATTTTTGAGATATTTCAGTCTTGACCAAAATGCACACACTGCCACACTGCAGCATGGCGCTGGCAAAAACAGCCTGTCTTCCACTACAGTCGAAAGAAAAATAAAATGTGGCATCATGTTGGGTTCATCTGAATAAAGAATGCCACTAATAATGTAATAATAACACGTTCACATGACTTTTCTTCCCGCACTACAGGTCAACTAGAACTTAAGACCACCTCATTTAAGTGTTTCTTAGAATACAGATCCAGTTCTTGTTATCCTGCACTCTTTATCATCCCTGACATCTTTACACGTATCATCACGTATTCTATTCCCAGTGACATTTTACCACCCGGTAGGATTCACATGCAGTCTTACAGCGACAGAAAAACAAAACACACCCAAACACTCGTGTAAAGTGTGTTTTGTGTGTGTTAACTTTCATGTACACGTATCTTCATGTGTGTGGTATGTGAGCTGGAAACCTAATAGACTTCTCCCCCACTGTCATGCTCATGTTGGTGACCTTTGACACTGACAGGTCTGTCCTGCAACACACACTCACACTCACATATGTGGCCAACCATGCTGACTCTTTAAAATGAACACAAACCTTCACATCGCAAAGGTCGATCTGGTTTATTGTGGGTTTAGGGTCAGCACATAATACGGTGTAGATGTCATCAAATCATTGCAAATAGTTTAGGCTTTAAACATGGTTGCAGTTTGCAGATTTCCACATGTGAACTGCATAGGATCAAGATTAAAGTAGTACTGCAGTGATTTAGTATTGCGCTTGTATTAAGTTGGAGGACTTTTGAGAGACGGAGTAAAAAAAGAAATGTCAGTCAAAACTGAGATATCCTGACTTGTATTAAGATAAGACAAGATATGATAAACCTTTATTAAACCCTGTTGGGGAAATTCGCTTGTTGCAACAGCACAATGACAGCAATAAGTACAGATAAGTATAGAGGTAAAAGAATAAATAACAGAGACATATAAAAACTAGAATACAAAAGAATACAAAATAGAAATTGTACACAAGCATTTGGAGACAGAAGACATGGGATCCTCCCTCATCAGGAGTCATTTCCTCAGACTTCAGAAAGTTCCTCCGGAACCAAAGAAGACATTACGTTTAGAGGAGTAGTTCAGCATTTTGGGAAATACACTTGTACACAGTTACGTCTGTCAGGTAAATGTAAAGGCACCATCAGGCCTGCAGAAAACACCGTCACTACTGCAGCTACAGCAAAAGGTTGTGGTTATATATCCATCCATTTCATGCCTCTTATCCAGGTCCAGGTGCCATAAGTTTAATCAGTTATATCATTAGGAATTATTGTTCTATACTGCTGGGAAGTACTGAAAAAATCTGATATAATAATAGATAATTTTTGGCCAAAAATGCTCCTGCTGGTTTTCCATCATACTTTAATACTTGTGGTAAATTGCATTCTATGTGGTGTTAAAAAGGTATCAAAAAGTCTGAAATTTAACTTATTGAACTCCTGCAGAAACCCTGCGAAAGCTACAACTAAATATTTTGTCATATTCTGTAAAGACAATGCGATGTAAATTCAAGCTCTCCCTCTTTGAGTGTCTCTCTGAGCGGCTCTGATCCCTCAGCCAGGCCCAGCAGCAGCTGAGGCTCATTAAAGGCCTCTATTTCAGGACGCTTTAACCCTCTAACCTTCCATCCATCTCTCTGCTCGTCTGTCCTTTTCTTCACTCGTCTATCCGTCTCTCTGCTTCTCTTTTCCACTTAACTCTCAGTTCTCTAACCGCTTTCCCCTTCTGCTCAGTTTTCTCTTGTGATCTCTTGTTTTATGTTCCCGTCTTTATCTTTATATCTTTATATGGACAAAAAGTGATGAGCACAGCTTTAACTGATTTAGCTCACTGCATCTACAACATGTTATGTTTCAGGATTCATGCTCATTTAGCTGAATTTAATGAGGTCATATTTTGCTCTTTGACTTTGACCGTCATGTGAATCAGTTCAACGGAGGCTTCTGTGTTATTTTTACTTCATTTAGAGCAAACAGAAGGTACTCGATGAGTGTGTGTGTGTGTGTGTGTTTGCAGCCCTCTGGGCTTCAGTGTGTTTACATGCTGGATGGTGAACAGGGGATTTTCCAGCCTTGTTCTTGCCCAGTAACCCGTCCAGAACCAGGTCTGACTTCACCCAGGGAGACATTTGCAACTAAAACTGTTGCTAATTATTGAAATCCCAGCATGCAGCTGTGTTGTATGACAACAAACTCCAACTGTTGGGTGTTGACAGGCAGTCGTGGAGGGTTGAAGAGATGCTGAAGAGCCAAATGATCATTGTTATATTAATATTTACAACATTTTGATATTATTTCTGTCTGTCCAGCCCTCCCTGTTCCAGGCTCGCACCACCATGTTGGTGAACAGCGGTCGCTTCCGCTGTCCGTCCTGCAGACATGAAGTGGTGCTGGACCGCCACGGGGTCTTCGGCCTGCAACGAAACCTGCTGGTAGAGAACATCATCGACGTCTACAAACAGGAAGTCAGCAACAACAACAACGCCACGAGGTGATATTGATTACACGTAGTACAAAACATACTTACATACATACAGGTATCTGAAGACCTTGTGTTTCTCCTCTCTCTCTCTCTCCCTCTCTCCAGCTCTCTCCCTCCTCCTCCACCTCCAGCTCAGGTAACATGTTCAGACCATGAGGGTGAGAAGGTGAACATCTACTGTCTCACCTGTCAGGTTCCTACATGTTCTCTCTGCAAAGTGTTCGGGGCTCATCGGTCCTGTCAGGTGGCTCCTCTGACAGACATCTACCAGCAGCAGAAGGTATATAATACTCTATAGGAAATGACCTTATAAGGATTATTCCAGTGTTTTTTCATGTTTTAGTACCTTTATATACACTACGTCTATTTTACAGTACTGCTGAATACTCAAAGTATACCACAGTCCTATTATTTTCCTTCTACTATCTATTCCTACTATGAAAATCAACTAGTGGAGGTATGTAGTTGCCTAGTTTGTCTTTTATTTTTGTCAAAGTCATGTTAGTGGTTGTATGTGGTGATGCAGCACAAGCTTTTTTAATCAATCTGCATTTTAAAATACATAGCCTGTGTCCTAAATTTATTCTTATTTGCTACCAAGTGAGTGCGATATATTTTACCTTCCAACGTTATATTTGAGTATCTGAATTCTAAATGTGTAAAGATTTTGCACCACGTAGAGTCCTTAAAAATTCCCTCAATGGGATAACAAATGCTAAAAATGCTTAAAATTACACAACGCAATGCTTTAACTTTGCTCCTGAGATGACAGAGTCGCACGTTACACTCATGCAACACGACACCTGTAACCAGTAACCAATACAGTGTTTAGAACAGTGAATGAATGAACGGGAGAGCAGTTTCATAATCGGCATCTTAACTCAAAGACTTGCTAGTTTTTTCCCACTTAATTAGCCCAATTAAATAAGTATTCTTAACAAAAGGGCAGTTTTATGACAGAGCTCACCCCGTCTCAAAAGTCCTGTGTTAATGATCTATTGGGGTTCAATTGTATCTAGCACCTATAATTGGGCTTTGGATAACTAAAGGCTGTGAATAATTTAACTAACGAAGTTAATTTCCCTTTGTTTCCCAGGATGAGCTGAGTGAAGAAGTCAGTTCTCTGGGGGCGTTCAATGACAAAGTCCAGGCTGTGATCAATGAGCTGGAGGAGACTTGCAGAAACATAGAGGTGTGTGTTTGTGTTTGTGTGTGTGTGAATGCCCACAGACCCTAAAAGGTCTGAAAAAGTAATAAAATCCAAACCACCAATGATATTTCTTCTTCCTCTGAGCCACAGAGCTCCACTGTTGTCCAAAAACTATTAAAAACACATCAATGAGCCACACTGTTGCTCTGGGTGACATGTTCCTTCATCACCATGAACACACACCGTAATTTATGTTGACTCAGTCCCACATACACTGTCCTGCTGCTCCAAATACTCACTAGAGCACCAAATGAAGATTCATCCACTACTAAAAATAGTCCCCAAATAATGCACTATTTCCTCCTGTTTGAGTGAAGTTTGTTAAATACTACAGTGGCCAGTTTTTTAAGGAAATTACTGAGCCTTTTTTACAAATGAAACTACAAATTAGTGAGCTGTTGTATGTCTTCAGGTGTAACCAATGAGGTTTGAGCCACAGTCAGGAATTTGTTGACGAAAAGGAAAAATTTAGAATAATGCCGGCCTTATTCTTTAATTTATCTGAGATTAAATTCCAGGTCATAAAAATGTCTTTAAAAAGTTTTAATTCTGGCTTGAGGTATCTCCTGTATGTCGTAATAATACTGTTTATTTATATAGTCAATGAATATGCTGCCATACATGTAGTATATAGTGCATATTTAGTGTGAAAACACTCAAAATAAAAGCATGCTTTTTGTTTTGAGTGCTAATCTTCATTCTTCCCTCTGCAGGAGAACTGTAAGACTCAGAAACAGAGAGTGTGTGAGAACTTCAGTCGTGTGTTTTCTATCCTGGAGGAGAGACGAAAGGTCAGATTTTGTTCTTTTCTCTGGCTTCACTCAGCCTGTTGTGCACATTTATTATTAAATGTCTTTAAGGGACCTGATAAGCACCAATTAAATAGACACAGATAGCAGCAGCAGTTGTAGTGGTAATAGTAGTTATACTGGCAACAGCTGTACTGTAATACTACTGGTAATAGCAGCAGTAGAAGTAGCAGATCTGAATGAACAAACATAAAATATAAAGTATATATTCTACATTACAGTATTATCATGTTTCTCCAAGAGTATACTGCAAAATAACTGGACTGTTTTTCTAACATGCTGATATGCAGTCTATGAAAATACATGTCAGTATTAGTATTTGCAAATTGTATATTCTGCACTGTAGAAATGGTAGTTATTATAGTCTTCATCACTCCTGCATCATCACATTGAAGGTGATGACACAGCGAATCAGCTCCGAGCAGGAAGAGAAGACAGGCCACGCCCAGGCGTTGGTGCGTTGCTATGGAGACAGCGTGGAGGCCAACAACAAACTGATGGAGAGGGCAGTGAGCAGCATGGAGGAGCCGGACATGGCCACTTTTGTTCAGGTGTGTGTGTGTGTGTGTGTGTGTGTGTGTGTGTTTCTTATAGATGTAAATTAGCAGCACGTTATTGTCCAGTGTACAAAATGTTTTGAACCAGATTTCCGTTAAATAGTTCGGACAGATCAGCTTTGGGACGAGGAAGAAGTGATCACATTTTGCTTATAATCTGGACTTTTGATGATTTCTGACCTTTGTTTAAATACTTTCTGGATCCTAAGGTTGTATAAAGACGAAGGTACAAATCTAAATTACAAACATTATTGTTTCACAAAAAATAACTACACTGTAAAACCTTATGTGAAGAAGAATCTGAGCTAAAGTGAAAGATCTCTGTGTGCTCAGTTACATTCAGGTACACTTCCATTAGCTATAGAAACAGGCAAGTTTAATGGTCTCTCTTTGTTTGATATGTGAAGTCCATTTCATGTTTTACTGCTCATTGTATGATCATTTTAGGGCAGCACTTTTTAGTAAAACGACTCCTTTTCCGGTGATTGTCTGATAATTATTTTTAAAAAAAACATGAGTTTTAGGAACCTTTTTGTGGCAGATTTTATTCGTAGAGTTCAGGATGTTGTATGTAAGAAGTTGTGTTCTTTACTGAGAAATGTTGTTTGGTCCATGTGGGCTGGAGTTAAAATTTTAAGTACTATGAATGATGTCTTTGGATGTGACAGCAAGTTGGAGCATCAGGTTTGGACCTTCTGACTGCCTCCGAGTTTTGTCTTTTCTCTTTGATGCTTGGTTTGTGCTGAACTGAGGCGATATCGGGAAAATAAATTAAAACTGACTTTCAGTGGTGGAAAGTAACTAAGAACTTTTACTGCAGTACTGTACTTAAGTACAACTTTGAGGTACTTGTACTTTACTTGTGTATTATCCATTTCTGTTTTCTGCTACTTTATACTTCTACTCCACTTCAGCTCAGAGACAAATCTTACACTTTTTACACCACCACATTTATTTAATACCTTTAGTTACTTTGCAGATTCAGATTAATAATATAGAATATGATCAACAAATAAATTATGATAAAACTTATTGATCCCCTGGTGAAATTCACAAACTACCCGGCAGTACATATAGTGAAAAATAAGCCCCACATTTATCAGCTGCAACGTTAAAGTGATGAACACATTAATGCATCAATAATCGTACTTCAGTAATATAATATACATTATTCTGAAATAATACTTTTACTTTTGGTACTTTAAGTATAGTTTGATGCTTATACTTTGTACTTTTACTTACATTTTAATGCAGGACTTTGACTTGTAACAGAGTATTTCTACACTGTAGTATTGCTATGTTTAGTTAAATAAAAGATCTGAGTACTTCTTCCACCACTGCTGACCTGTATAAGTCTTGAGTCTCTAAAATGATCTCTATTTCCTCACTTCCTCCCTTCAGAATTCAAGAGAGCTGATCACAAAGTGAGTATTGTGACAAGATATGTTGTATATTTACAGGATGTGATTAAAAATGTACAGTATGATGTAGTTTGGCTCTTTCTTCTCTAAAATGAATAATTTGTTTGATTTAAATTCCTCATTCTTTTCTGTTTCCTGTTCTTTCATCCATTCTTTACTCCCCATACCTCTTTTTTTTTTTCCCATTTTCACCTCCCCCTCTCCTCAGAGTGCTAGCAGCGACCAGCTCCTGTCCAGCCGAGATGCTGAAACCAGGTTATGAGAGTATGAACCACTACAGATTTAACTTCAGCGCACAGGAGAGAGCTCTGAAGAGCATAGACTTCCTCAAAGGTAAGACGAGGGACTCCCTGGGAAACCACTTTGAAACTTCATTTTCATAAGACACCATTTCCAATATACGATACAATTTCTATCCACTTTGTAAAAATGTTATCTACATCTGCAGCATCATACGCAGAAATACCTGGCTGCAAGAAATAGCATTGCTTAGGGTGTCAAGATGAAAAAAAGGAAAATAAAGAAACATTTTAAAGGAACGAACAGAAAATACTCACTGTGCTTGTAAAGGCTGAACTGCGACGCTGCCTGACTGCGGATGTAATATAAACTAAGTAACTCTATCTGCTTAAGGGTTTTTTTGGATTTAAGTTCTATGAGTCTGATCCAAAAATAGCTGGTAGCTGCAGCAGGTACCGTAAAGAGCGAATGAGTAAAGATCAAATGCACAAAATGACAAAAATATAACAGAGCTGACTCTGATTATTAGGCCAAATGCTCCTGTTCCTCTACTTTGTTTTAAAAAGAAAAACTCTCCACCTGATGGATTTCAAGACGTTTCTGTTTCTAAGTTTGAGAACAAACACACAGCAGGTTGGTGCAGACAAGTGTGACCTTCAATCAAAAATAAAAACAGCTCTTCTCCAGTCCACCATGCTTTATTCACAACAGTTCCACCTCTCTAGCCTTCATCAAAGTGATGTCTAAAGGTGTCCTTCCATATACAGTCCAGTGATACATTCGCTCCCAGTGGATACAGAAATGTAAGAACAGATCAGGATAATAAAAAGATCAATAAAAACTCATATTTATCTAATACACTTCTGCAGTTGTGGAAGATGCTCCTGAAGAACCAGAGGTGGAACAAGAGCCAGAAGAACCCAAAGAGCCCTCTGTGCAGAACATAGAACCAAAACACCATCAGGAAACCTCCGCCCAGAGCCTGAAATCTGTTGTAGAACCAGTTAGAGAACCAGTCCCAGCAGTGGAACCAGTACAGACAGCTGCACCAACATCAGCCCCAGTTCCACCAGCTCCAGGTCTGGTGAGGGACTCTATGCAGCCTGCAGGGGCAGTTCTGCAGCCAGAGACTGACGACCCGGACTTAAATGATGTAAGATCTGGTCTGATGAAGAACAAGAAGGAGGAGGAGAAAGAGGAGGCGGAGGGATGTGCAGCTCCTGATCCTGTTAAAGAGGGAAACATCTGTGAAGACCAGGAGGGAATGAGCACACAACAGGTACAGTACCACACCTGCTGGAAAGAAAAACAGCCGTATTAACTCAAAAAGTACTTTTCTGTAAGCGTAAACCACCTAGATTCTTCTGTAAATATGTACAATTTTAATCTCTTAAGTGTGTCAACCACCAGAAGACGTTTTAATGCTCAATAACTCACAGATAACAATGTTAGGCCTGCCAACAGTCGACAGACTTCAGCGTGATGGTTCAAGAGTGACTGTGCAGCTAATTTTCCACTGTTCACTTGTAAGTGATAATTACATAAGTTATTTTGAGATGACAAGTGTTGAGTGGAAATTAGTTTCAGCTGATAAATGAACAGTTAAATGTGTGAAAATGAACCGATCTTCTTTCAGCACCTCTTCAGACGCTTCACAGCTTTCTGTCCTTCAGTCTCTAAAAGCTGACGTCCCTCTCTTTCTTATGTAAATACTTCAGAGGCACCCTGAGCCCATTAACTACAGTTTGTGTATACTTTACATTACTGCAAACCATTTTATAAAGATATGAAAAATTATTAATTTTACAAAAGATCATTTCAGATTGATTTCCTACTTTCCACGCAGCCTCTGGTCTCAATCCCAGCATGCTCTGAAAATCACAGAGACTATAGATTTTCTGCAAGTAGTCCATGACAGAGTAATATGTACAGTATACTACTATATATTTTTGGTTCAAATAACGTTATTATCGCGTAGTACAGCAGCTTTGAGCAGGAAACTTTTCAAATCTCTCAGTGGTGCTGCATTCAAGAACTTCAACATGTGAGAATAGATGGTCGGCTTCCAAACAACATGGCGTTAATGAAGTCTGTTGACGAAACAATCAAATCCAGTGTCAATCAATCCCCATAACAAAGGATGCACACAAAAATATACCATAAATGTCTTACGTTAAAAACATGCTGTTCCGCTGCCAACTGAAATTTAAGATATTGGTGGCTTTTCAGAACGGCTCCTGCTCACAAGTGAATTATACTTTTTATCATGTTAAAGGTATAATGAGTAGGATTTGTCGGTTGCTGTTTGTAAACGCGACAGTCAAAGTTGGCCCCTCCTCCCCGGCTCGAAGCTCCTGGTGGTCCCACGTGGTTACGATCTGGCACCTGGTCGCTACGTTTTTATAGAGTCCCGCCCCTCACACCCTGTGCGCTGTTATTGGCTGGGGGCTGCACACCACTGCAAAAAGGTTGACGCCCAGAAACGTCCCAAACACAGCAAAATATGAAAATCCAGGCAGAGGGCAGGGTCTCTGCAGATACAGACACCACCACAAAATGCTATAAAAATGAACTTTTATTTACTTTCGCCCCCCCCTCAGTGGTAGTATGAGACTGCGAAGTAAACAGTAGAGCCGTGCCAGTCGCATTAGAAGGCATTCTGCAGCGTGTAGCTGTACGACGTTGCATTACGTTGCGGTAAAAATTGAGTGAGGTTCAACTGACACCGCTGTGGCCTCGCTGAAATGGATTTGACGTCGTGCTAATGTTGGACTGACCTAGAGGTGTGAATTACAGATCACTTTGCTGATTCAAATGGTTTCGTTCAGTTCAGTTCAAAGATGCGTAGCCACTGACTGTGTAGTTTGTTCCCTTTTGTTTTAGCCAAGCAATTGCTGCTTAATTGCACTAAATGGTTCAACAACTTTGGGTGCTGATTCTGAGTCTTCACTTTAGGAATACGTTCTGTCTGTTGCCTGCTCAAGCTTTAACGTTCAGTTCAGTACAAAACTAGGCCTATAAAATCACTGTTTATAAGGTTAGTAGCTCAGCAGCCAACAATTTGCGACAGTTATCAGATTATTATTGTTTCTATGGGTTTCGCCATTTTTAATGAGGAAGTAAAGTGCTTTCAGTCACCACTGCTAAAAGCTTCAGTCGGTGACGATGGTGATTCAGTACAGTCGATTCAGTCTGAAGATTTGTTAAAGATTTGTTTGTACGTGTACTGAACTCCTCCGGTCTGAACATTAAAAGATAAGGATGTTTTTAAGTCTCTGCGAGTTGATTGGAATGAACCTAAACCACAAGCAGCCTTAAAGGATGAAAATCAATCTAAAAACATATTGTATGCTTTGGAAAATGGTTATTAGTTGGTAAATGTGCTTAAATGGAAAATCGCTATTTAACTGTCTTCCTTCACGTATCAGTGTGAGGGGGGAGAGGAAGAAGGTGATGCAGGTGATTGGACGGCACAGAGTGAGACAGAGGAAAAACATGATGCTCAAGATGAAGAAATGCAGATGAAGGAGGAAACAGATGCTACGTTTTACCCCAGCTGGTACAAACCCAACAGCTGGCGCAGGATTAGCCCAGATCCTAAAGAAATCCTGGCGAAGGTTTACGATACAGAGCGGACGGTGTGTTCACCACAACCAGCTGGGGATTCCCTTTCGGAGGCCAGGATCCAGACTGAGCCTCAAGGTGCAGTCCAAGCCGTGTCTGAGCCCCAAATACAACCACAATCTGCATGGAGTCTGGATTCTCAGACCCAGGAACAGAGCACGTCTCACCCCAAGCAACCTCCCCCTGGACCACAGCGACTCCCACTTGCCACTGAGCTTCATACTCAGCCACACTTTCCTCTTCCTCACCAGTCAGAAAACCAATCCCAACCTCAGTCTCTTCTTCATGAATCCCAGTCTCAACCCCAGAAGGTACCTGTTGAGCTGGACAGGGCTTTTATACCTGTTCCCCAGTTGCGACTAACTCGGCGGGAGACAGCAGGAGAAGCAGGTGTCACAGAGGAGGAAAATGAGGAGGAGGAGGACATGCAGGGCTGGGTGTGCCTACCAGAGGCTGTGGATAAAAGTTTCAGCCCAGTAGAGGGTGGTTTTGATCTTGGAGAAGGTACTTTGGACAGTTTTTCTGATAATAATG
Source organism: Oplegnathus fasciatus (assembly GCA_003416845.1). Taxonomy (NCBI): domain Eukaryota; kingdom Metazoa; phylum Chordata; class Actinopteri; order Centrarchiformes; family Oplegnathidae; genus Oplegnathus; species Oplegnathus fasciatus. The sequence goes on from NTHP01000621.1 coordinate 61,048, forward strand.
ATAGTCCATCATCCACACCACCACAGGAGACTCGTTCTGGGCTTGAGAAAGGAAGCTCAGAGATGAATGAAGATAACTTTGAGCTCAGTGATGGAAGGGTAGAGGATGCAGTGGAGAAAGGGCAACATGATGAGGATAATTTAGATCTAAAATGTGCTTCAGAGCTGAAAGGAGGAGGGTTGGGAGAGGCGGATTTTGAAGCTGAGATGATGAATGAAGGGTTAGAAAAAGGAGGCGTTGAGTCGGATGAAAGAAGCGAAGTGCAGAGAAAGGATCTCTCTGGATCAGAGAAGGACACTGTACATACGAGGGAGGATAGCTTGGATGTAGGAGATCATGGTGCGGAGAGTACAAATAGCTTGATACAGGCAGAGTTTGAGGCTGGAATTTCAGGGTTTGCAGAGAAGAAAGAGGAGGATGGAGAGAACAGCGAGCAGCCCGAAGCCAAAATGGAAACGAGTGTTGGTGAAACCGAAGAGAAAATAACCTCCGCTGTCTCTCTCCAGGTCAGTGTCGTCTGGTTTTACCTTCATCATCATCATCATCATCATCGACCGGGCTATTGCACTCTTCACCCACCTGCTGATGTGGCTACACCTCCACATTGTCCTCTTCTTCTTCTTCTCTCTTCTTTTCGTTGCTGTTTATGTCACTTATGCAACTGGGCTGAAACTGCTTCACCACTTGGGTCTCCATGTTGTTGTCATGTTGGAAAATGAAAGGGGGAACGGGAAGGAGGAAGGACGGACAAAACTATTTTATAAGATATTTTAACCTCCAAAAAAACGTACTTAAAAACGTATAAAGTGGCATGAGAAGAAAATACAGTACAAAAGTACATTACAAGTACCTCAAATTTGTACTTGAGTAAATGTATTTAGTTACATTCCTCCTCTGGAACACAGTTATCAGTCCTCTTGTCTTCCTCCTTTCCCAACATTTCTCCACATTACCGTCTTTTTGTTGCAGCATCATCTCTCCATCTCTTTCCTCCTTCTCTCCTTCACCCCAAATCTTCTCACCTCACCACGTTGACCACTTTTCTCGTCCTTTTTCCTTCATTTCCCCCTCCCCCTTCCTTTCTCTCCCTGTCTCCCTCCTGGATGTATCTGTCATTTGCCATCTCCTTCATCCACCTCTCTCTTGTCCATCCCTCCATCTCTCTCCAGGCTGTCACTCTGCTCTTCTACCTGTTGGCCTTCCTGGTCATCCTGCAGAGGGTTTGGGCTTACATCGGCTGCTTCATTTGCACATAACACCAGCAGGAGACACATCCATCCTCACTGCTGCACAGCTCAGGTACACGCACACACCTGCTGGCTCCACCAGGAAGTGCTTGTTCGGGGGCTTTTATTTTGGAAGAATCTACAGCTTCAGATTTAAGTGTTTCTTTTTAAAATAAGATTCCCATTTTTGAAAATAAGCTTCTACAAAATGCCTTCACTGACAAATGCTGGCATGAAAGTGGTGCAGATGAATGGCTGGCGTGTTCTTAATGAGTTGTTTGTAAAATATTTCTCTTATAAAAATACAGATTATAATGTTGAATAAAACTGAATTTCATCAGCAACATTCTCCAAAAAGCTGCCAATACTACAGCTCTTACTATTAGGCAACTTCTAGTTTTTTAATTTTGTTTTTAATTTTTATTGTTGGTGCAAAAACACTGAATAGTGACTTTACAGACACAACAATGGTTGTTTACTTTAGCCTCTGCTGACATCTTGTGGTAAAAGTGTGCAATTACAATAAAATAAAATAAAAATTAAGTAAAACTAACCAGCTAAAAATGAAAAGGACAAATTCTTACAGATTAACTATCTGACTTGAATTTATTAACAACTTGTATTGTGTTTTTTATGATATACTTTTATTCTCGTTGTTTTCATGCTCCAGCAACACTAACATCACTCAGTATACCCACTTTGCTTCGTGCTACGTGATGAGTTGTGTTTGCATGTTCGTGGAAATTTCCCCGAATTTGCCTTGAATTACTTGTTTTGCCTGCAGCTTTACTTACTGTTGTGTGCATAATGTGAAGGGTAATGTATAATAATATGAAGTATCTCTTGACAGGAAATATTGTTCTTTTTCTGACATTTTCAAAGTGGATATAACAACAACAACAACAATAATAATAATAATAATAATAAATTATTATATGATATGTCAGGAAAGGTTAGGGAAGATACTTATTCAGGATTAGCTTGTCAAGTGGTTTACAATGATGCTTTTACTCAAGAACTGTACTGAAGTACAGGTTTGAGGTACTTATACTTTACTTTATACTTCTATTTCACTATATTTCAGAGAGAAATATTATACTTTTTACTCCACAACATTTATTTGACAGGAGCAGAACTTTGCTTTACTTTACTATTTAGATTATAACACTTGTGTATTTTTACTTCATTTACATCTTAAATGAATGATTTTCACTTGTAATTGAGTACTTTGAGTACTACTGTTACTCAAATAAAACATGTACAAGTGCTTGTACATGTAAGTACCACTGGTACACAACAGGGCGTGTTGTTTTTATGCTGTTTTCTGTGTCATCCAATCAAACAGTGCAACACTTAATAGACGAAGTCAAAAAAACTGTTCATCAGCCTTTGCCATAGTAAAAAAGAAGAGAAACAGTCTGGCAGGTAAGGTGATAAATCCCCTGTTACAGCTGCTTCATGTTATCTGGGGGTTTAGAAAAAGTAATATAAAGTCATGGAAAGTACCATACTTACGTCTTACAGTCCACCCTGTCGAGTATCCCTTCCTGCTCCTAATCAACACTTCTAGTCTGAGCTCAGTCGGTCAGTGGCACCTCCTACACCAAGTATTTGTTTTATAAACTGTATATTCATATAAAACCATCTGCTGTCCCTCTTCGCTCCAGATGGAGACTGAGACTGGGAGTTCTGCTCAGACCAGTCCTCCCCTCTCCTCCTCCTCCTCCTCCTCTTCCTCTTCCTCTTCCTCCTCTTTCACCCTCAGCGAGGCTCCTCGTCGACCCAGTTTCTGCTTCTCCTGGCTGAACCCCCTCCACAAGAAGAAGTAGAGGAAAGAGAGAAGCAACCTGGAGAGGAGAAAGAAAGAAAGATGCACTTCACTCCAGAGACGCTGCCCGGAGACTGAAAACATACTTCTACTCCAGAGTTACAGCACTTTCATCAACAATCTCTGTTTTGTTCTAAATATCCATCCAGTTTAAAACACATCACACTTTTGTGTTGTGTGGACAAAACAGGAACAGATCTGCTCTGGACCCGTGTGCCCAAAGGGAAAAACAATGACTCTGTTGGTCTCTTATTTTGAAAACTTATTGAGTTTTTGTTTTTAAAGGAAGTTGTTGCTTTTCACACCAAAGGTCCTCACAGCTTTCAAATGTGTGATTTTAAGTGGCCTCAGCAGAGGAGCAGTAATACCGCAGTGTAGAAGAAGTAGTACTTGGAATAGTAGTAGTAGTAGTCATTATTGTAGTAGCAGCTGTAGTAACGGTTTTTATAACAGAAGTGACAGTAGTATTAGTTGCAGAAGTAGAAGACGAAGAAGAGTTTTATAGCAGAACTTGTAGTAGAAGTAGGAGCAGCAGCAGTAGTAGTAGAAGTAGTAGTAGTGATGATACTACAGTACATTTACTGTATTAGCCTGTTACTGTAGGTGTGGCTGCAAGATGTATGTTGCGACACTTTTCACAGTATTTTAGTGTTTTACTTCAACAAAATCTGAAGATTTTGACAACATTTTACACATTTCCCATCTCATGCAGTGGCAGATTTTGGTCAAATTCAACATAAAACTTAAAACTCATGTAGCAATAAGAGCCTACTGTTAGGCAGTGGTGGAAAGTAAAAAGTATATTTACTCAAGTACTGTGCTTAAGTGCAATTTTTAGGTAATTGTACTCAAGTATTTCCATTTCATGCTACTTTATACTTCGACTGCACTAAATTTAGGAGGCAAATATTGTACTTTGTACTCCACTACATTTATGTTGACGGCTTCAGTTACTTTGCAGTTTCAGATTATTAATAAAAAATATAAATGAATTAATAAATGATGATTATTATTATAGATTAATCTACAGCAGTATATAAAGTCATTAAAAACAGCTCCACCTTCACCAGCTGATGAACACATTTAATGCACCAATAATTATAATACAGAAATATAATATACATTATTCTGAAATGGGCCTTTCTGCATTACTTTATGTACTTTAAGTACATTTTGATGGTAATACTTCTGTACTCAAGTAAAATTTAGAATGCAGGACTGCTGCAGGAGTATTTGTACACTGTGGTATTGCGACTCTTACTGAAGTAAAAGATCTGAGTGCTTCTTCCACCAACAGAAATGTGAGGGCTTAACAGCCTTTGTGACATGTGGTACTCGTCGTAGTACAATATATTACAAATGAGGAAAACAGTAGTTCTTAATGTAAAAGAGGAATCGGCAGTAGAGTAGTAGTAACAGTAAATACAGTAAAGGATGAAGTACAATAGAAGTAGCTATAGAAGTAATTAATAGTAGAAGAAATACTTGAGTTTTTCTGGAAGCAGACGTCCAGTTTGAGCCAGTTTGAACTGGTTTTGGATGTCACATGTGATTCAGTGTGGTTTGGTTTGGTACTGAAAACATTTTTTTTTTTTTTGGAGGTCACTGCAGCAGGTTTGTGAGTCTTCGTGAGAGAGTTTGAGCTCTTTCTTGTGTTTTGTAAGCTGCTGTCTGTGCATGAAGCAGGGCGGAGTGGTTCGGATGAGATACTGGTTTTTGTTGTTTATAGATGAAATAAATCTGATTTTGGTCACCTGAAGTGTGTGTGTGTGTGTGTGTGTGTGTGTGTGTGTGTGTGTGTGTGTGTGTCTCATGCAATCTTTTGTTTTAAAATATAAAATATTAAAACAGATCTCCCACAGAGAAAAGTCTGGAGCCAAAAATACCAAAATATTTCGACAACAGCTGTCTCTGTGACGTCATCCGACCATGCCGGAAAAGGAAACCTCAGGAATGCATCACCTGTAAGCAGTGAGGGACATCACTTCCTGTTTGGAGGACACGCCTTTCAAATAAAAGCACGAAAACAAAATCGAGTTCATTTAGTTTGCAGCATCTAAACGTTCAGGTCACTGCATCCTTTACTCAAATTATTATAATTTATGGGAAAGGCAGGTTTAAAGTTCAATGTACAGTGACTTCATTTGAGACATAAAATAATACTGTGTGTTCAGTGTTTGCAAATACAGACAGAACCAGACATTTCAGGGATTTTTTTCACAACGCTACTGTACATGCTTTATACAAGGCAGCAAAACCTACACGCATAGATTTTCTATTATATCTGAATCTGAATAGCACTAAATATGAGTAAATGTAACTGCATGTCCTTTTCTGTGTTCATGTAGCAGTGGTGCACCACAAGAGAAAATGACCGCTGCTGCAGTTTTGTGTCACATTCATCTAAAACTGTAATAGTCCTCGATCACCACAGCAGCATGAAATTATACGTACTTTATTTTAACACCAGCAGCTGTCGTTTAGTGTTCAGTCCTAAATTCAGAAAGCTGATTTTATCTTTGTCCTGCGCTCAGAAGTTAAAACTCAGAAATGCTCTCTCATTCACTGTTATTTTGTTCTCTGTACAGAAAGGACATGACGATGGTTCAACCACAAATAATCTTCCTGAGGACGGTTAATCTGTGGAAGACCACTTGTGGTCACATTATCATGAATAAAAGAGGAACTGGGAACAAGATATCAGCGTGCAGGTGTTTTTTTTAACCTTTTTTTCATGGATGTGGGTGTGTTCCTCTTGATGATTGCTGAGTTATATACATACATGTTGGTGGAAAAAAAATAGATGGGCACATAAATGTATATAAAAAGCAACAATAAACAATAACATACAAGTCTGTAAACTGTAAACAATAATAAGAGTATACAATATAGCGCACGGCTGCAGAGTGCAAAGAGTGTTGGAATAAATATTCAAGCATTGTAATAGATTACTTTACATACATGAAGTAGGTGGATATGTACAGCATATATACATGTCATATACATTATATACAGCGTGCAGGACTTATGTGATGATGATATGTACATGTTCAAAAACAGTGTATTTAAACTATAAATATATCATGATGTAATTTGTAGGTTCTGGTAGGTTTTTCTCTCGCTTTACCTTTATACTACTTTTACTTAATGTTACTACCTGTTTACATGTTTGTACCTGTTTATACCTGCAGACATCGCAGTATATATACATGTATATTTATTTTATTACCTGCTTAAAGCTGTTAAACCATCACAACACTATATATATTTATGTGTCTACATCTGGTTCCCATTACGCATTTACCACATTACTGCACAACCTGTCTACATCACAGTTTATGTTTATTCACCAGTCTACCACTGTATAATATTTTATTTTATTCTATTTTACATATATCATATTTTATTCCTATATTTTAACTTCAGCGCTATTTTATGTCTTAGATTCTCATTTTTTACTTGTGTGATTTTTGTTTCATATGTTTTGTAATGTTAGAGGGAGCCTGAATAAAGCTACTTATGAGGAACTCATTGAGATCTCTGAAGAAATGGGGGATCAGTGGATGATAAACAAAGCACATCTCCAAAACTAGCTGAGTTCTGGTCTCGTTTCTTTAATACATTAAGTGAAGCCCTCAATATTACCCCTGCCCCTTCAGTCCAATCCAAACAATCCACATTTCTGTCATCAAATTGTGTACACTGTGATTTTATTGTTGATTTATTCTGTACGCACGACATCTATTGCATGTCTGTCCGTCCTGGGAGAGGGATCCCTCTTCTGTTGCTCTTCCTGATGGTTTCTTCCATTTTTTCCCTGTTAAAGGGTTTTTTTGGGGGAGTTTTTCCTCATTCTAGTCAAGGGTCTAAACAGAGGGTGTTGTATACCATATAGATTGTAAAGCCCCTTGAGGCAAATTGTGATTTGTGATATTGGGCTGTATAAATTAGATTAACTTGACTCCTTGATAGCCATCTTTGGGGTACCCTTTATACCAGCCACTAAAAAAGATTCTGATGTTGTTGCTTTTGCAAATTCCTCTTAGTTCATACTGACTCATTCTAATTTGGAAATACTCTGGCTACAGTCTGAGTCAGCATCTAATTTTTTTTACTTTATACAGTAATTGTGCAGTTTTAAAGTCCACCAAATCTCTAAATTTGAGAGCATGTGAGTTTATGAATAATATGTTGGTTGGTTCATAATAATCAGCTCTGTTTACAGTTCTTATAGCTCTCTTCTGTAGGGTATAAGTTGGATTTGTGATTGTTGTGTGTGTATTTTTCACAAACCTCCACACAGTAGGTAATGTATGTAAATATAAAAGAACAGTACAATATTTATCATGAATTTAAATTGAGGATGTCTTTTGTTTTGTGCAATCACGCAATGGACTTCGACATTTTTGTCTTTATATGATTTATATGTGGTTTCCAGCATAGTTTGTGGTCTATGTGTGTGTTTTCTTCTCTTTCTCTTTCTGAGAGTTTGAGATGGGTCATTTTGTACATATTGTCTATATCTTTATTTTATTTTGTAATATCTTGTCATATTTTTGCTGTCACCTTTTCCCTTCTTATATTTTTCTACTTACTATGTTTATATGCCACATGCACCAGATATATCAAGCCAAATTCCTTGAGTAAATGTGCAAAACCTACTTGGCAATAAATTTGATTCTGATTCTGAGGTTTTGTTTTATTTCTCTGTAACACACCAAAAAAAAAGGGGGGGACCATTTTGGAACACAGATTTGTATAATACTGGTTTCCAATAAGCACATCATCATCATCATCATCATCATCATCATCATCAGCATCATCTTCAGGCAGAAGTAGCATTTAACTTTTATTCTGAAATCCCCCCCCCGGATGTGCCCCTGGTACTCTCGTTAGCTTCACAGAGGCTAGTTTAAGCTGAGCTGGCTGTTGGGCTGTTTTGGGTCGACGACTTTCTCCGAGTGGGAGCAGCCGCTGAAACCAGGACTATTTCTACACATCGAGTGGACAGCAAACCGCACAAGTCCGCTATCCACATTTCACACCTGTTCAGTTCAAGTTTTACCTTTAAAAACAAAACAAAACAGGAGCACCAGCTCTGTGAAATCGACGCCATGGACCCCGCCAGCCAAGGTAATTGTTAGCTCAGCTAGCTCGCGTTTAGCTTAGCTTGGGTGTCAGAAACGCTGAAACTGTTTGCCAGCCAGACAGCGATATAACGTGATAAACTAACCTACGGCTAATCAAACAGTACATTTATGTTCCTGCTTATTTGTTTGACTTGTTTCGAGCTAATAAATGTGAATAATAAGTGAGCAGCCGTGAGGACGGGACGGGCCCGCTGGTTAAATGACAGGGACAGAAAGGAAACAGGATCGTGTTACTAAAGTCACCAACTTCAGTTTCATTTAATATGGCTGACATTAATTAAGCTAAGAAATCAACTGTGTCGCCTTTACTGTCCCACACCTGCAACGAGCTAAGCTAAACACATGTAAACAAAAGGACTAATGTTGTTTTGGTGGCTTCCCAAAGCGCCAACTCACCTTTTGCCTCTTATTTACCTGAATTTTCTGCCCATTTTAATCAGACTTCATGAGGCAACAACAGGCAGATTTGCTGACTAACTGAGCATGCTAGCTGCTGCTTTATCACTGTCACCATTGACTGTATTGGCAGCTCTTTAGCTGACCAGAAAGCTGCCTCTGATATATCATATTATAGGTGGTTAAATAAGTAGAAACTTCACCCAGCAGATACTGTTTCTTCTGCTCCATCGTTATATAACCCTGCCCTGATGTTGTTCACCTTTTATTTCTGCCAAATTTACTGTTTTTTGCTTGCAGAAAACAGGTATTTAGAAGTGGGTTTACACATACAAGGAGTTTGTCTTTGTATGTTGGTGCATAACAATAAAGATAGTGTGTAGAAAATATGAGAAAAAGATGACAGCAAGTACTGCAAGTCAGAAGCATAGATTAAATATAGAACAGGCAATAAAATATTATAAAATAAAGATATAGACAGTATGGCTGTTATTTAAGTGAAGGAACTGTACAGATTCGTGCAGGAATGTGCAAAAATATTTGCCAAAAATGTGCAAAAGTTCACAGTATTTACGTACGTTGAAGAATAAAGAATATTTCCGNGCATTATGGCTTAAATCTTGTGATTGTGATATGTGAGATTTTCTTGAAATTCAACAGAGAAAGCATTTAGATAAAATAACATGGGGAAATATTTGCTTTTAGCAGGATAAAGAAATACCTGACAAATTAAGGTATTTCAACACATTTATCCTGTTTATTAATGTGCAGGCTTGCCCACCACTGTCTAAGACCCTGTTTACATTTGGTTTTAAAACTTACACAAGTGGACAGCCGAGACACACCGCCGTTCACACCTGCATCTATTATGCGTCTCCAAGGTGTCCAGCTGACCACTGCCTACGTCGCGTCTGCTAGAAGGTCAAAGGGCCCCGTGCACGGTTATTACGCCAGTCTGTCGCCAGACAAGTGCAAAATTTGTTTCGCACGGGCTGGCTAAGATAACTGAACTGTTTCGAGAACTAGTATACATGTACGGGCTATTCCAGCTGTTGAGACTGGCAGGACAAAGTCATTTGAGACTTGCAAAAGAGCACACTGATGACGTATTTTCCTGTTACGTCCTTGTCGGGGACGCATTAGCGTTTACGCTACAAAAGATACGTGGTCAAATGCGTCCCAGACCACCTCGGCAAGTGGTTTGAGTGATCGGATCACGATGCGTCTTGGTGGTCGTTTACTCTTGCATTTAGCGCTGTCCGCTTGTGATCCGATGGCCCAAGACGCATTTTAAAACCAGGTGTAAACCGGGTCTAATACAGCCAAAGATATCAGTCCAAAAAGTATGGGAACATTTCTTATAGACCAAAAAGAGAACATTTCTATCATCTTACAATATTTACTGTTACGTCACCCGAATCTAATCCTTCAATCCCTCAAAACCTTAACAACGATAATGTGATGACACTAAAGTTGCCCTATTGGTGCTCTTACAGTGTCTGATCTGACCTATAGGTACATAAAACAATCATCTAGAAATTGTATAATTCAACAGCAGATTTAAAAGACAGCATTAAAGCATTGTGACAATATTACAGTAACCATAAACACTCATTATCTTCATGTCATTATGGCTACAGAGGCCCTTTGGGGACGTCCTAATGAGACTTTCAGGGCCGTATCCTGTAGTCTGTAATAGTGAGCAGCCATGACGGACATGTCATGTTGTATCAGGCTTCCTGTGCCTCAGGATGAGCTCTTTAAGGATGTGATTAAGGTTGCCTACATTTGTCCGTCTTGAAGTATGACAAACTGAGTGAACTAGAGCACGTCTGTCCATATAAAATCCTGCTACTGCTGTTTCCTAAATGATATGCTGTGAAACATGAGAATAGGATTTTCTTGACTGATGCATTCTCGCATGACACTGCTGTTCAGTATTTTTATAAAGTAAAACTCCATCCTAAAAGAATAACGTGTCCATTTTGTTAGAATTATTTAGTTCTCCTGTGAATAATCGGCCAAACACAGTCCAGAAAAAAGTCTTCAGCAAACCAGAAACAACAACAGTAAATGTCAGATTTGCTGTCAGTCTGAATTAAGGAGCAAGAACGTCTTTATCATACAGGGAGAGATCCATCGCAGAAGTACCGCAGAGACTAATTTCTACATCTGTATCAGCCGGAAATAGACCAGGATGCAATGCAGCAGCAAGGCTGGGTTTTTAAGTAAGGGGTGTGGCTGTGATCACATACAATCCTCCGTGTTTACAGACTGGCAAGGCCGATGGTGAACAAGCGAGAAGAAGCCAGTCACAACCTCTATGAGCAACTAACCTTTGATTGAAAGCAGCAGAACGTGGGCTGGGTGCGGTCAGAAGGCATTCTGGGAAGTGTAGGAAGTCACTAACGCAAAACATGACAGCCAAAGAATATCTGAGATTGATGTGAGCCTTGTTGTCTCGTTTTCACGTGGCTGCTCTTGTTTCTGAGTCACTCTTGGCTGAATCAATATACCTTGAGGGTGGAGCCGTAATAATCTCTCGTCAGCTTGCACGCGGATGTTATTGCCGAGACTCTGGATCACACAGTCACCAGCGCTACCTGCAGATAATGCTAATCTTTTGCAATGTGTTTGTTCTGCTGTTGTCTGCTAGGCGAGGCAAGTTTACTTATGTTGCACATTTCATACACAGAGAAAACAGAAAACAAGACGTTATATAAAAGAAAGAATAAATAAGATGATTTAAAAAAAAAAACAAATACAGAAGATTTAAGAAGTGCAGAAGTATGGAAATGTAACATCTTTTCACGTCCCGGGAAAGGCTGCGACAAAAAGAAAAGTTTTAAGCCTCGATTTGGGGCAGACCTTTAGTTTAGGACGTTTAGTCCGTAGAAACTGAAAGCTGCTTCGGCATGTGTGGTTCTGACCCTGGGCACGGTGAGCAAACCTGACCCAGATGATCTAAGAGCTCTGGTTAGATGGCCCCAAACCATTCAGTGCTTTGTAAAGCAATAATAGTATTTTGAAATCAATTCTTTGATGCAAAGGAAGCTGGTGCAAAACTCTGAGAACTGGGGTGATGTGTTCCTCTTTCTTAGTTTTGGTGAGGACTGTAAAGACACTTACAATAATAATAAATCATGTTTTTATGGTGGCTGTAGGCTGTAATTCTGTTGGTGTGGGTTTTGTCCTGAACTACAACATCCGATCGTCCAAAATGATCCTTATTTAACTGAAGAAAATTGATTTGTTCAGTGCACTTAGTTATTGACTGTATTGGTCCATAATCAGCGTAATCATTGGTCCATAGTCTGCTGTGTGTCTTGTGTTGTCTCGTGTTGTGCAAGCGAGTGTGCAGTCAGTCGTGTGGATAATGGATGCTGCACTGAATCAGGGAATAATGGCGAACTCTGTGTTGCATTCAGAACTTCTTTCATGCTTAAAAAAATGTAAGATTTCATTATAAGAACTAAAATAAGTCTGTTGGTTGACAGACTTAGACTCTGAAACATTGGCTGTTCGCTGGTGGGGAAGTGGTTGTGTTTGTAAGCAACATGAGGTGTGAGTTTAGCTTTCATAATAGGTTAAATAAATACTGTTTGTGTTGGACTATTACTACATAAGGTCTATTTTTACCCAGTGTTTCAGGAAGTGGCTCCAGTTTGTTTTTTCTCTTTCCCTTGTTGTGTCTTGTTGCCAGCTCTGACTGTGCCAAGCTCCTGTAGCTGCCAAAATTATGATGCTGTCCTCAGGTGAATGACGCATTGTAGAACTGCTGACAGTGGCAGATTTCAGTGTTTAAACTGGCGTTTTGGTGCTCAATGATAAATTAAAGTTTACACAAGAATAGATGAAGACTGTGTTTTGTTCTTTGTTGTACTGTTGCTTCCTCCTTTTCTTTGTATTCATTATTTCTGGTCCACTTCACCGCGGTGTTCCTGTTCACAGAAAGTGAAAGGTTTGATGGTTTTCAGACAGAGGGGTCTTAAGTTACTCTCCCAGAGTGCAGTGCAATTCCTTGCTTCACTAATTGCCACTTTCTCTTCCTGTCGGGTATCTCCTTGTGGCAACACTAGCCTCTTCCTCTCCTCTGTTTCTGTGTGTGAAATAGATACTGAGAGAGGGATCATCTCAGTAAACCACTCTTGGCTTTTAGCACTTCCACTGATCTAACTGTGTATTTGTTTACCCTTCTGCTGCCTCTCCATTTCACTCCCCCATTAACGTCGTCTATTCTCCACCTTGTCGTCCTCCCTTCCCTTCCCTTTATCCCGTCCCCTCTCTCTCCTGCCCTCCCAGATATCAACCTGAACTCTCCTAACAAGGGTCTTGGTGTGGATCATTCAGACAGCCTGTCCGACGTGCCGGTGGAGGGAGCGGTGGGGAACTCGGTCAACCCTCTTCCACCCGGCCTGACAGAGGAAGAGGCTGAGGAGCTCCGCACCGAGCTCACCAAGGTAGGGCCCAGATGTTCCAAAATCACCAGGTGTTTACTAGGAATGTAACGGTAGATGTAGTTGTCCCGAACCGCTGGATACAGGACGTTCCATTCGATTCGGTATGAGACAATTGCTCTCAAAATAGTCCATTTATTTTCAACATGTCTTTTCTTTTTCCTGCTGTACCAAAAATGTACAGAACCGAGGTACATAAAGAACCGTTTACATGTAATTATAGGCTACAATAGTCATGTGTGTTTTGTGGATGCTGTAGAACAGTACCCGTACAGTGAAATCAGAGTTCCTTTAAGCTTTAATAGCAACATTTGACCCAACACAGGTTTTCTCAGACCTGAGGAAGACCTGTGTTGAGTCACTTAATTATTAATATAAAAATACAATTGTTTTACAGTTATTTACCTTTTTATTTTTGTTTTAATTATATAATTGTGTTTTAAATTTATCTGTAAAGCACTTTGGTCAGCAGCTGTTGTTTCCTGTTGTCTATAAATAAATTTGACTTGACTTCTTGAGGTACGTAAACGTCACAAATGTTGACATTTTATGGACCAGGTAGATTATAGGCCCTTGTCATCACAGACATTTTGGCGTGTTATAATAGGAAAAGCACAGCTGTAATTACAATAATGGCAATGATAACTGGCTTTTGGGGCCACGAATGAAGAGGAAACCTCAGACTTAACTCTTTCTGGTGTGTCTGTTGTGTTTTAGGTGGAGGAGGAGATCAACACCCTGCGTCAGGTTTTGTCAGCCAAAGAGAGACACGCCGCAGAGCTGAAGAGGAAGCTTGGCCTCAGCCCACTCAATGAACTCAGGCAGAACCTCACCAAGAGCTGGCAAGACGTACAGACCTCCAACGCGTATGTATTAATCAGACCGGATCATTTAAACACAACAGATGAGACAGAAATACACTTGAAGTAGTCCCTCAGATATTATGTTATTCTTGAGAGATTTTTTGAAGTCCTTCAGTGGTCTAAAAACTTAAAATATNAGGAATGTGCCCCTTGCACATATTCGATTGGCTAATCAAAGTTTGTTTGTTTTTTTTGCTCTGTGGCCTCATCGCTGCGTTCTTTTTGGTCTGAACACAGCCTTAGCTACAGTACCAAGATGACAACCTCATCAGAGCTGTAGTTGTTAAATGTTAAACATAATTGACGTTTTATCTTGTTAAAAAGATGTGGTGCTCTAATATCAGTGTCCAATACAGTAGTACATGCTCCTTTAATTTAGGATATGGACAGAAAACCCAGAAAAATGCATTGTCTGGTGGAACCGAGGCTACCTTATAAAGGGTGCAAGATGGAAGAATAAACGAGGATAATAGTTTTTTACTAATCTAGTTTGGTTTTAAGAAGTAACTGAGTAAGATTAGACTTTTAGATTTTAGTTTATGTACATTTTTAGGACAAAATTTTACCCCAAAAATGAGTTTGAGCACCATCCGGTGAGATGGTCCTTGAATCAGCTCTCCCTGCAGACCTTCTCTGATGGCAACAGCTTTATCAGAAAGTACCAGTCACAAAATGACTCATCCTGTGGTGACGCATCCGGGCTTCTGAAGTCTTTTAGATTAATTTCTGCAGAGGTTTACATTATACAGGATGACTGTAAACCTTTTAAACAGATGTAACAGAGGTGGCTTCCCTTGACTTAAGCTGAGGTGAAGGTGCTGCAGTGTCAGATATTACAGTATGTATGTTTTTAAAGATGCTGTGATCAGGATTGTTAATCAAGCTAGGCACAGTCGGGGGAACAAATATTTATCTGCAGTTTTTCATCTTATTGTGACACTTTTTTCAAACGCAGCAGCTGCTCTGTTTGAAATGAAATCTAATGCTTTGACATCATCAGTTAATTTTAGTCTCTAAAATGTTAAGATATGATGAGGCATGATTAATTGAGCAGCCGTAGTTATTAACCTCAGCAGGAGGCGGCTTGAAGAATCTTAATGAGCGCACAACAAACTTCTCGGGGAAAATGATACTGCAGAGGAGCCTTTCCAGGAAAAGGAGATCATTACTGCGCTCCATCTTAACTCATTATGAAGATGGTCACGGGGATTAATAAAGTGACTCTTAACCCTTTTATTTTATCCATCCATTTTCAGTTGCCTCATTTGGAAAACAAGTACACAATTCAGCATGTTTTATATGTACTTTTATGGTTATGCAAGCTGTTAGGAAAGGAGGGTATTCTAAGAGTTTGATGGTCTTTATTTGTATTTTATTAAATATAAAGTCTGACCTCGTTAGTGTGTCAGGATTAAACAGGTTTGTCTGACTCTTGAATAATGTCGGCTCTGGCTAAACAAACTCGTATTATCTAAAGAATATGAGACAAATGACTGGACTTACAGTAATTTAAAGAGATTTAAACTGTCCACTTTGTCATCTGCAGTATAAAGTATTAGATTTCCATGAGATAACACGTTCATATCCCGGTCTCAAATATCTCAATACATACACCAACAAAATGTACAAAATATTACCTTGAAAATACATTTTTAATCAAAGGTTTTGTTTGACCTGCTGGCATCAAGACTAATATCAACACATGTATATTTACAGTACAATTAAAACAGAATGCTCCACTACCTTAAATATTATTCGGACTTTAATTGGCATGTAAAAGCCTGACCGCACCTGTCAACGGTCATGCATTTGCAAATGTTATGCTGCTATTGTCTCTGGAGGACACAAGTACTGTTCCAGCAAATCAGGAAAAAGAGGGGAGAGAATTTTAATCCTTGAATGTCAGATCGGATCTGAGATCGTTCCATTTAAGGCTTCAGTGTGCCGTCCTCGATGAATCGTCCTCAAAGGTGAAGAAGCACTGAGCGATTTTACAGATGAACAGGGCTGCTCACTTGCACAACATGAACTTGATTTGAACTAATTTCTTGGTGAATAAGATGCTAGCTTTCTCCGCCCAGGCTTAAAAAACAACCAGATTTCTCCCACAGTGTGACTTCAGTGAACATGCACATGAATCCCTGACAGCCTGCATTTTCACCTTCACTAATGACAGCAAGAAAAAAGAGTTCTCAAAGGGCAGTCACATTATTTAGACAATGTTTGGTTAGTTATAACTTCACTGAAAATAACCACAGTGCAGAGATTCTTTGGGATTTTCTAACCCTTGCTTCCTCTTTGAGTCCTCGCTGAACCTCCACAGCTTAACACCCTCATGTCTCTGTTTCTAGCTATGTGAGAACCACTGAGAAACTGGGCGAGTGGAATGAGAGAGTTACCAGTTTGGATCTGTGAGTCCACGCACTGTTTGCTGCTCGCTCGCCTGGTGATGTCTGGGCTTCTGCCGTGTTTGCTCTCTCACGCTCTGACTTTCACTCACTCGAACACTCTCTGCCCTTCTCACCTTCTAACCATGTTTGAGAACACTCACGTTTCAGCTGTTGGTGTTTAACTTCATGTCTGTTAGGAGGACGAACATTTCTCTGTAGTCTGTTTGTTAGTTTTTGCACATGTTGAATGAGATGCTGTAAAGGAATGCTTCCAAATAAGTGTGCATGAATCTGCTGAACTTTTATTGGAGAAAGTGAATTTTCTGTTTCAGGTGTGATTGAGCAGTTCTGTAAAAAGTGGCAAAACTGGAGTGAGACAAAGTTAAGCAGTATTTCCTTTAACTGTATCTTATAATGGTATATTTTGATAGATTATGGATTTTCTTGACCTTGTTCAGTAGCTTTTCTGGGTCTGAGGAACCTCCTTTGATAGGTTCAGGATCTGTGCTCTTGCAGAAGCCTTTTGCATGTGTGGCTAGACTTGTAGCACCGAGGTGGGATTTGGTGTGTGTCCTGGTTCTAACCACTGCAGTTACATAAGTGATTCACCTGAATCTGTGTTTGTCCACTGTGGCCTCTGACTCACCTTTTTACTGTTTGATAAACAGATTTTTTTTAAGGCGGTGCTGTAGGTTGAGATGGTTCAGTGGCTTTGAGACGTGGCAGGATTGGATGGATGATGGAAGTCAGTGAACTACAGGACTAATGTATGGAACTCACTTTTCTTTTCTGTTGTCATATACATCATCATATCACATATCTGTTTTCTTTCTTTCCCTTCAGTTTTCTGTCTCTACCTTCCTCCTATCAGTATCATCCGTCTGTTGTTTTACTTCCTCTCGCAGAGGTCAGGTGTCCTCTCTTCCTCCACCCAGAAGTGATGACACACGTCCTCCTCTCTTACTTCCTCTCCAGTTCGACATTCTTCCATATTTTAAGCTTTCTCAGACGCTTCCTCTCTGCGACCACGCTGAAAACTGACACTGTTTTTCTGATTGATTTTTGCATTTAAATTCGCTGCGCAAAAAGAGAAAATGACAGGGATGTTTTCGTAGGAGTGGAGGCTTTGTCGTTGTATAATCAGGACATGCAGTGGTTATTTAGCCTTTTTAGCACAGCGATGCCAGTCATCAAGAAAGACTGTTTTATTCTGTTGTGTCTGTTTACTTAGATGTTGAGAATCAGATGTTATTAAACCACACACTGGCTGTGGTTGCCCATTACATAATGATTTCAGCCTGAGGGCTAAATAGAATCAATTGGCACACAATGGAAAAACAGAAATGATGCAATGATATAATAACCAGTGTTCAGCTGATGCTCATTAGTAATTAGCCATGTTCATGGATGGATTATGAGACAATGGGTCTAGCTTCATAACCAGAGACGGACTCCTGACTGGCATTAACAGAAGCGGTGTATGTCTGAAGTTAATAAAGTTTCCCCAGGAGTTGGTTTGAGTACTGTAGATGGTTCTGTACTGAATCCAGACTCTGTAGTCAGCAAGAAAAACATTAAATCTGTGAGTTTTCTGCCCGTTTCCACCAGGCTGCCGCTGTAAGGTGTGAAGCTAATGGAATTTTCCACGTGGCTGCTTCTGAAATGAACTGGATTGGCAAGCTCACTCAGATATTTAGCCTAACCTGACAGGGTGACGCTGCTGACACCGTTCTTGACTTTTACACACACACACGTTCACAAACAGCGGCAGGTGCACTGGTTTGTAGTGTTTGTTCCACTTTCGCACACGGAAATAGACATACGTACCTGCTCACACGTTTCTCACACTCTCTGTCTTGGATTTCCAGTTATGTGTTCACCCACGCAGCCCGAAAAAATTGTTGATTATTACATATATTTGCCTAGGAAGGCAGAAACACAAGCAGGCAGGCGTATTATTCTTGGTTTAGGCCTACATATACAATGCCAAGTACAGTAGGAAAAGTGTGGTTTTTTTTATCTCTCACCCACATGCACACTCACATGCGTGCGCCCAGGTCGTGCCTGGCGACCAGACGTGCAGCTCAGACCTGCTGCTGCAGGAAACAAGTGGGAGGAGAGGGAAGGAATGTGAGAGAGAGAGAGAGATGGAGGGAAGAGAAAGAGACGGTGTTTTGCTTAGTCACATGACCACAGAGAGAGGGAGGTTATGAGGTGCACACAGAGCCGAACAGATCTAGACAAAGAAATAAGTGGGTTATGAATTATGAATACGTTGGAGGCACAAAGACTCAGTGGGTTGCCATGAAAACTGGAGTGGGTGGAGAGAGTCAGTCAGCTGTTGCACTCAATTTCCAGCTCAGTTAAATGTGCTTTAATAGCACAACAGAAAAAATTCACACAGAATGTAAGGGGAAATTAATAAGAATTACAGAAAGTCATGTGTGTATTTCACCTGACAATGTTGTTCCCTCAGTATGTGACGACAAACTAATGCTGCACTGACTTTTTGTGCTGGATCAGCTGGTTGAGCTGCGATTCTCTTTCTCAAAATAAATCCTATAAAGGCTTCTACAATACACAGAAACATCCAAATGTAAAGGAGACAAAAACCCTGTTGCTATTCAAATGATTGTGTCCTCTGCTGGGAAACAACTGCAGCAGTTTAAACAGCGAAGTGCTGTATGGACAGACAGTGTGTCTGTACTGCGACAGGGCTGGTGTGTATGAAGTCACTGTGCTGTACAGTAAGCAGCATTGTGCTGATTTAAGTCAGGATATAGAGACCGGCCTTGTCTGGAGCAGAGCCGTCTCCTGTTACTGTAGTAGTATTAGGACCTGGGTAAAACTGTACCCCTGCTATCTGCAAGGTCATCTTTTATTTTATTATTTGTTAAATCCTAAGCAGTGATTGTTGTGGTGTTTTTGCTCACTGTTTACAGTAGATAATTTGTCTGTCGA
>NTHP01000621.1:129978-203224 GCA_003416845.1 Oplegnathus fasciatus
GGTGCTAGAGGAAAATCACCAAAGTTACTAGAATTTACTCTTTAGGGACCTTGAACACCTGTGAAAAAATCAGAGGAGGGGATGTTTTTGAAACATTTTTATTCATGAACCACAGTGGGCCTATATAGACTATGAAGCCTGTTAGGCTATTTCTTGCAGCTGTTAAAGGTCCCAACATTTATAGAATAACTAGACCGATGGACTTTAATAAAACAATTTCTGAACTTGAACTTAACCACTGCATTTGCAGGAATATTTTAATCCATTTTTTAAAATCTAATTTGTCAAGCAGCGCAATATTTTCACTCTCATGCCTTGTCCTTTCCTCATGCGGACACATAGTGGATGTGATCATACACAACAAAACAAAAGGTTAAATGCTACGGATCATGCATGAATCAAGGCCAATGGAACCAGGACTATCACGTAGCCTAGATGCGGTGTCATCTCTGTTGTCACGCGAGCGCTGACAGTGAAAGTCCATTTCCGATTTTATTGATGTTTGCACTATAGACTGTTCTTACATTGCAGCACTTTACTTAGATATACTTTAAAAATATTTTTATTTTAGGTATTTTATATGGTCTGTTGGTGAAGTAGCATTAATCACTATGAGGGGGGGGGGATAAAATAATAAAATAATTCAGCAAAGGCAGGCATATATAGACCAGAGGGGGAGGAAATCCCCCCTCCCCCTCGGCAAATTTGACTTTGGACCAAAGTGGTGGACTGATCGACAGACCATCATTACCATCCCTACAACTAAAGTTAGTTTGCTCTAAAAAGATGAGCACAGCATGAAGATGCAACCACTTTCATGTCCACGTGCCCAGATCCCAATGTAGCTGACTCTTTCAATGACCTGTGACTCCCCCAGCATACAAACCCCATGAGATCTGCAGTTGTAGGGACTGTTTCTTCTCCTGTTGTCCTCTCCAGGCTGGTTTAAACATTCCTGGCCTGTGCTTTGTGCAGTTGGTAGGGCTGCTGTGATCAGGAGGCCCGCTGACAGATGGATGTTCGCTCACCTGTCGGTATCGCCTCCGGCATCAGCTCCACATTCTTCAGGCAGTGTCAAGCTGTCAGAGTCACACCGTGGCTTTATTACATCTCTGTCTCTCATCGTTCACACACAGTTTGAAGTGAACTCAGGTGGAATCTCATGATGCTGAATGAAAGTTCCTAAAAATGTTAAACCTGTAGTTTCCTTTCATCTGATGGGAGTTGATGTGTGGACATGATGTTCATGTGGATTCATGTGGAAACAATGAAGAATTGTTGAAATCTGCTGATGAGTATATATTATTATTACACCACCAGGCGTTAATGAGTACAAGGTAACAGGTGGCACTGTGTAAGAATAATCCAATGCTGTTGCTCTAAATTTACTTCATGATTATTTGCTGCTTTTTGCATTTCAACAGACTGAGCACCGGACACACCAGAATTCGTCATAAAATATTTGGCCCTTAAAGCTTGGTGACCTTTCAACTTCCCGCAGGGTTAATCGGTGAACTGCTGTAGCTGGCTAACTGCTAACACGCTAGCCAGCCAGAAAGATAGTCAGTCACGTCTCTTTTTTTCTCTGTACTGGGATGTTTGCTCCCCCTGGTACTTTGTTCTCGGGATTGTACATCATTTCATTCAATAAAGAGTTCCTGAAGAGGGGGAAAAGCTCTCCAAGGTAGCCAGCTTGCTAACTTAGCTCGATTGCTAATACACAGTTTATTCAAAAGACATGTTCATACCACGACTCCTGTCTCATAACTTTCTGCAAACCATTCCCCCTCTTACACTCCGACAGAGGAAGATTAAATTTAAGTAAATGGTGCAACACAGCTAATAAGCAACAATTGCTTCCACCATTTTAGACTCTCCATTCCCTCAGTTGTCTTGCTGTTGGTCAGTGGTACAACGGTCCAGTTGAACTTGACGTGAAAAATCCACACAGATTTTCTTTATCCCTGCAAGTGAATCCACTGATGGCAGTGACTTTATTAGAATGAATTGATTTTGCCGCAAAAGTTTTTTAAAAAGCTGGTGTGACTGGGCCCAAACCTAAGTTTAAACCTGACCATATTTATAACAATAATCCAAACCTAAAGCTGACCCTATTTCAGTCACAATTCTGAGATGATCGCTAAACCAGACACAAAATATCCATATATAGTTTACAGTACTGTGCGCACCATCTTAAGTTCTGACGCAATATGTTCGCTTGTGGCTGAACTATTCAACTTATATTATAGTACAACTTATATTTCTGCATTACTTGATTACATTTTGTTTACTACATGTTTATATGTTTCCATGGAATTGTTTGAACTCATTTTCCAATTATTTCCAGCTGAGCCATAAATCTGCGTCAGCTGTGAACAACATCCCTCTGCGTTGTAGTTGAGAAACTTAACCTTGGAGTAATCAATCCATCAGTTCTGATGCATTTTATCGCTCCAGTTGTTCCGACTTCTGTTTTCGTGCAATAGCCCCAATAAAGACATTCATCACCTCACAAAATACACACAAGTTCACGGTTCAGTGACACATGATGTAACCTTCAGCTGTTGGTTCATGCCCTATTACACTATCAGCGATGTTACAAGTGGTTCCAATTAAGGTCTTCATTTCTAACCCAAATTTTATTTCTCTCCACAAAAGGGACATTAGAAACTTCTTGTTTGCTTCAGATTTCAAATTAAGTAGAAGACAGAACAAAATAACTAAATTTTTTTTTTAAAGCGCCATTGTTTTACCTGAATGGCGTTTGTGGGTTTTCTGTTTGCTGGTGACTGAAAAGGATGAACATCCTTGCATGGGATTCAGTTGAGCATTTTCTTCCACACTACTAAATCCCCCTTGGAATGCCCAATCTTTCAGCAGCCAGGTTTCACTATAGTGGCTAACTGGTCTCCACAGATCCCTATCTATCCCTGTGGCTCAACTCAGAATAGCTGTATGGACTAAGATCAATGTGAAGTCTTACCTGCAACCTGAGCCTCAGTAGTCACATTACTGGTCTAAAACCAAACTCCTTTATATTGGATGCAGTTCAGATTAACTCAGGTCAAATTTGAGATTGTGGGCTTTGTGAGAACAAAATGCCACTTTGAAATATACGTTTGGGTTTGAAAGTGCAGTAGACCAGTTGAGAGTATCAGCATTAGTCTTTAAGTTAAAGCTGTAAAGAGTAAAAAGAGCAATAACAGAAACAGATAATTAAATATTTATTTAGACAAATATGCTGTCACATCACCCTCAGGGACTACACTGTTTTCTGCAGCCGCTTGATGGTTAAGCGTAAATCACATCAATAGATTTGGAGTAGGATTATGTCAGTTATCCTTTTCTTCAAACAGATGTTTCTCCACAGGGGTCAAAGGTCATGGCAAAGGCCACATAAACTTGGCCAAAGCAGAAGTTACAAGTGGAAAAAGCAGGTGATTGCAGGACATGTGAATGTGGGACAGGATACATTGTTTTCATTGTTCTGTGCCTTTTTTTCTCTCTTTCAGAGTGAAGAAAGACTCAAGTGACCGCAGTGGAAAAGGACACGTCTCAAACTGTGTGAGAAATCCCATTGGTTGTTGCGTCCTTGTTGGAAACAAATTTCTTGCAACAGAGCAGCTTTTTTTCAAAGTTAAACGTCAGCTGAGCTCAGCTTTTTAAATATTTTACTGATACCTAAATTTGTGTGCTTTTCAAACAGTCACAATTTACTGGATTTATAGACTAAGTGTTAATATTTTTGGTGCAACGGTAACACACTAAGCACCACCCATTTAGCATTTATAAGCAGTGTATGAACATATAATAAATGGTTTATAACAAACTGTAATGTAGTTGTAAGCAGATATAAGTGTTATTTAATGTATTTGTCCACAGCTATAACACCTGTAAGTGGAGGCTGCTGTATAAACAGATAATGAATAATAATATAGTCAAACATGGTCATAATATTATAAAATATGTCTTCATAGGAGAACTGCTGATAAATGCAGTACATTTATAAACATTTAATAATGTCCAACTGTACCATAAGGTACAAAAGGTTTTTAAGTTGTTTTTAATTATCTTATTAATGGTTAATAAATACTGTAAATAACTAAATGCTGTTGTAATGCAGTGTAAGTGTAAATAAAAGTACTGGAATTATATATTCACTGCCAACTCCCCAACCAAAGATACCTTAAATGAGGGCTTACAACCCGGTAACTCTTTACACACTCTATATAACAAAATATTACTGTTTTTTGTTACATAACAGTATTCTTGGTACGCACTTGTAAAATATAATAAGAATAAGAGTATATAATAATTTAACAAGACAATATAAGATGAATCAGTCTTCTTGTATCAATTTAGGATGCAATGTTATTTTTTATTTTATTTTGTAGATGCTTCATTTTGCTTTTCCATGCTGGTCTCATTCAGTATTAAAGTTTCCGTTATGCCGAAAAGTTGCTATGATGTGAATGTCATTTGAATTTATTAAAAAAAGGTATTCTAACTTTGTCCCGTATGTTTTTGGCATTATTTCCCATTAGAAGGTAGTTATATACAGTTTGGTACAGTGGTCCAGATCAATCTTGGCCTCAGAACTAAATAAATTCCCCAAATTTAACCAACCACGTAAATGACAAAAGTGACACCAAAAGCTATGGCTGTTAGGAGTGAAACAAGCTGGACAGAGTGCTAAGAAACCAAAATAACTTTATTAACATCCTGTAACACCATGTACCCTTCAACAATGAACATAAATGATTCCACAAACATTATTCACAAGCTTCTGAAATATATAAACAATACATACTGTCACCCACTGAAATACTGACATAACTTACAGGTTTCAAGTGCTCCTTTGACCTGAGAAAAACAATTATTAGGTCAATTAGCATTTGTTAAGTCCACCATACTGTATCTCTGCTGCTCTCCGGCTGTTCTTTTAGATCGCCCCCCCGACTCATTTTACTGTAAGTGCCAACATGAGCTCCAGGTGCAAACACATTTAGTTCAAAGTGACAGTGTTAAAAGATAGGAATCCCCTAACACTGTGCTGCACACATTCCTGGGTCAGTAGCCGGCTTTCTGATTTTGGAACCAGTGTCGCCTAGTAGAAAATGTGAAGTGAAGTCATTATTGGTGCTAATTAAACCTTAAACAGAGACTTGGATGGAGGATGAATCATATTTTTATGATGCCATTTTTGTCAAACATTCAGTTCCATTTCATTCACTGTGGTTAAGATAAAACAATTATCAGCTGTTTAACACACAATAAAGCACAATTAACTGCTGTGTGGAGTTTGAGCTCATTACCGAAGGACCTACCTATATATATGGATCTAGATTCCTGTTTAATTTCATGAGCCATATAATATTTTTATAATTTCCATCTACAGTGATGTGTTGCCCAGTGTTTGGGTCTGATCCAGCTGCTATATCCAGCCTGTTTCCATGGTCTCTCCTTTAAAGACAAGTGATAGCACCGACCTATATCAATCTGCCCGCAGGATGCTTTAATCCACCATTAAGCAGATGAAATGCTGCACTGAGCCTGCGGTGTAGCAGTGACGGCAGGAGCGGATCTAAAATTTGTGCACGCGCCCCTCAAACCTGACCGCAGACATGGACACCCTGCTCCAAATCATCCAGTGCAGCAGAACACAAACCTCTTCCTCCTCGGAACTGGATCCAAATGTCTCAGGTCTCAGTATCCTCTATTTATACGCTGTGTATATTTACAACAGGCCGGATGATTAGCATGCTAGCGCGTAGTGAAGAGAATGTAGGGGCAATCTTCTTCGACTATTCTAAGGAGACAAGGAGTTTATCGGGGGTGAGCCGCCTCTCTGATGCCGTTGCTTGTTTTCAAAGAATCAGTCACAGCTACTTTCCTGAGCTATTTCACACATTCTGCAGCTGATCCTTTAACATGTTTTCTTTAATAACCCTTTATTTGATCAAGTGAACTCCGTGAGATTGAGATCTCTATTGCAAGAGAAGCCAGCAAAAGGAAACATGCAGAGAGAAGAAGAAAAGCAACAAACATGAGTCACACATACAATCAATGCACATATACAGACTGCATCATATCAGTCACAAATATCTGTAGTTAAAAATGTAAAATCCCCAAAGATAAGAGGCTCAAGATTCAAAATTGTATGTATTTCTTTATAAGTTAAGTTTTCCAAATTCTGTAGTGTCTGAAGTTAGCCTGTGTTGCGATCCAGCCCAGCGAGCAGTAGTTTTAAAATGTAAAAAAAATGTAAACTATTGACTAAGTTTCAATAAGAGATCCCTAAAAGTAAAATAAAAGCATATCACATAGTGTTTTCCAGGCCCAGACTGCGGAGTACGATGTTAAGCTAAACATAAAGCACAATGATGAGCTGCATCAGGGGAGGTATGAGCAAAATGTGAGGGTATCTCTAACATGACATGATGGTCAGTTGCATGATGGTCCAGTCCTCAAAAGAGAAGCTTTACCCCAATATAAGAAAATCATAAAACATGTGAAATGCCTGATGCAGGAAGATGAGATTGTGGTGTTTACTTGATAATGTATCATGACAGTGGAGGAGGTCTGAACTCTGTGGGTGTGTTCATTCATTTGTGCTGTGGTTTCAATGTGTTTAGCAGTTCCTTTCCTATGAGTACGCTGGAGTTTATACATTCACTTGTTGAACTGTATGTGGAGGTAGAACTACAGTAACACAGTCACGTGTCTGTTCGGTAGGGTAGCTCTGCAGACCTTTACCTGCAGTTGACCTTCTGTGCTGTCTCCACATACATACACACACACACTGACAGTGATACATATCATTAAGTGTCCTGCACAGCTGGACTGAGCTGTTCATCAACTGTATGAATGGTTGAGATGTTCTCGAGTGATAAGCGTTATGGACACGCTCAGAATGTGAAGAATGATGACTAAAGCTGTCGCTTTTGTGAAAGGAAAACATCCATTAAAGCTTCTGTCAGTGTGCCAAGTTGTGGAATGTTGTAATGATTTAAGTTTATTAATCTCCTGTTTATTAATTTTCCTTTTTTAAACAATTACATCGACTAAATTGTGTGAACTTAAGTCATATATTTAATTTCATATTTCCTTTTTTATAATATTTATTTTATTCTTAAGCTTCAGTGCTAGACAAGTCCATATTATATCATATTTACAACCTGTGATCTTCAGATTGTTTTGACTGTATAACCCACTTTGTTCCCCCTCAAGCTGAAAGGCCTGCTTTTACACGAAATGCTAACATCAACATCAACATGTACTGTAATATCTCTTTAGCTGTAGCTCTTTGTTCTCCAATTTTGTTTGTGTTCTGTTTGGTGCTGAGCAGGTAGTGTACAGTGGGTTTTTAGAGCTTTTTCACTGAAAACATCTGCCTGCTGCAGCCAAAAACATACAAATATAAGAGAGGTGAGAGTGAACCACAACAGTAAAGTTGCAGGTTGGAAAGCTAAACAATGAGTTGAAACTCACCATAAAGGTCTGTGAAGCTGGAGGAGCTTCTGATTCGGGTGATAATACTCTATCGGTTCATCACTACGAGTGACCTCTTTCACATTGTCATTTGATACATTGTTATTATGGAAATATTGTTATTATGGAAATATTGCCACTTCAAGGAATCACCAAAGTTATCACAAATCAGCCTGATGGGCACATGAATGTCTGTACCAAATTTCATGGCAATCCATCCAATAGTTGTTGAGATATTTCAGTCTGGACCAAAGTGGAGGACCGATTGACCAACAATGCCATCAATCGAGCATGACTAAAAAGACACAGAGCCACATTATCAACATGCTGAAAACATGACACACATTATGACAAACATTGTATTAAAAAACAAAACACATGTGTTTACGTAAGTACTTTCAGGAAACCATCTTTTTAAAAAGCAAAACGAATATGTTGGAGATCTGGATGTGAACGTGGCTTCATCTTGACAGACGTAACAACTGTCACAGAGAGGAAAGAAAGCAAATCCTGTCTCCTCCCTGGGTGGCTGATAGGGATACAGGGATGTGATCCACTTGGGCTTTGTTTTCCATTTATCATGAGGTCGTTACTGCCTGCTGTCATCATTAGCTGCCCGCTGGACGAAGAGTCGAGGGCCTGGCCTTGACCCAACGTCTCTCTCTGTTTACCTTAGATGCTCATTAAAGGCATGTCATGTCCTTAATATCTAAATCAGACAACAGGAAACTAAAGGCTTAATGAATGCCATGCTTCTGCTCGAGAACAGATGTCTTTAGTAGCTGTTTTCCTTTCCTTACCAATTACCTAAAGCTGGAGAGGTAGTTTAATTTCTCAATATTATCATTTTCTCTTTTAAAATAGATTTTTGATTCATGATCCAGATCTGACTTTTCAGTCTATGGGTCTTGATACTTTGCAGTACACTTCTTCACCATGGGAAGAATGTGAGTGAAATCCAGGAGTAACAGAGTATAAAAAGCTTGGTGTGTTTGTTTCTATAGTTACACCCAATGGTGTGTGTTCCCTTTTTATTCTTGGCCAGTCAAGTGAGGAGGGCAAGATTTATTTAGAGGATGCAATGAAAAGTGTGATACAGAATGCCTGGATGCATATGGCATCTCTGCTATTTGGCCCACACTTAGGGGAAGGTTGGTGAGTGGTTCACTGTGTTGTCCTATAAGCATTGTTATGTCCAATAAACAGAGGAACTTTTACAGAATAATAATTTAAATTGTTATAGTTACACTATCAAACTAGACTTCATCCATTTAGATGCTCAAAGGTGTCCCTTCAAATATTAACAGATTTTCATTCTTGCATTCTTGTGCTTAGAGATTCATTGATCATAAGCACTTTTACTTTAATTTACAGGTGTATTTATCTATTAAAAAATGTAACTGGATGTCAGGTTTGTCCTACTATACAGTAATATATTATCACTGACATCAGTGACAATAACGTTTACAAAAGTTTCAAAAATTTCAACCATTGCAATTTAAAGAACTGTGTGAAAATGTCTGAGCGACGCACTCGGATCACTTCATCAAGTGTCAGGCCCAACTCTAAAAGATGATCCATAAAAGGCTACTAGGTATTTTTATCTTAACATGACCTTGTGCACCATACTGAGTACACATTCTCACATTCTCACTGCATCCAGCATGACAGCTTGATTTCTTCACGCTGTGCTTTGTCAGTATCACTGCAGAAAAGGCACATTATATGTATTTTCTTCATAAATCTCACCTATCCTTGCTAGAATAAAATTTCTTGTGTCAATAGAACAATATTTCATGTTTTATACATTTGCTTGGCAAACAAAAAATAACATCTGCCTTCATAAAATATATTTAATTAGACCCTGTCATAATAAAGGAGGGGATTTCCAAGACTGGATGCTGCATTATGCATTCAAATCTTATATTAAGTGACCAATGAGGACTTTATACTGTATTAACAACTAAGACTCATTGAAAGAGAACTCACTTGACAAATATCTAGGTATCTGAGCAGTATTTTGAGCTGTGTTGTGTTTTCTCTGTGTGTGAGACCAAGCAGTGTCCATACACCTGTCCTGCCAGCTGATGCCAGGTTATTGTCCCTCAGTGTGGGACTAATGGCCACTCCGGTGCCGAGGTGTCCCACTGACACGACCTCAGAGGCACTCTGCCTCGAGAGCAGAACACAAAAGCCTTTGGAGGATCATTTCACACAGGTCATGAGTATCGTCTGATTGTGCTGATGTTGATAATAAACTTTTAAATAATAATAATTTTTTTGGGGGGGTTAAAGCTAGATTCTTTATACTATAGAACAAATTCAATTATATCGTGCATGTCACCCTTTAACTGAGAGTTGTAAGAGGTTGAGGTGTGCACTGTACTGCATGATCCCCCTCTACACAGGGCTCGTGCTGGATGCCAGATTTGATCTTGACATGGAGACTTTGATGATACTGTAATTAGTGATTGCTTACTTCATTCACATACTTCCCATTTTTAGAGCCCTTCATCCCCCTCTGAAGTAGTGTGTGAAATCACACAGGTTAATGATGATACATCAGAGCATATAGCTGACTTCAAAGTGACTTTTAAACCACTTGTAGAAATACTCAAATCTGCATCAGCTTCATACAGAGCAAAGTTTTTATTATCCACAAAACCGGTGACATGCACTCCAAAAGTAATCCAACATAAAGTTTCTGTACAATTAAATTCTGACGTAGACAGTAGTTTCCAAAATCAAACCTTGAAAAGATCAAGGATTGGTTGACATATTTTTTGGATTTATTTATAAACAAATTGTGGCTAGTAAGGAAATACCACCAGAGCATAGCTATTTCCTAAATCTAGAATACATAAATATAAATAGTCAAATTTGTTAAAACTTAACAGATACATACAGTGACAATGTATTTGATCACACAGATTCCACTAAATCAGGTTAGATTAGTTTTTGCACTGGATTTTATCCCCTACTTTTATCAGTGAGAGAAGGAGAGAAGGGTGGGTGTTGGTTGGGGGAGCACTTTCACAGTCTTGTCCAATAGTCTATCTTAAATTAGCCATGGGGGCAGGAGGCTCCCTCCCTGTGTCGACAGAAGGAGGAGCTTGCCCCTGTCACTGACTACTGTTTCATTATTACCTGCACAGCCCTGCAGCATTCACCACACTTGTGTCTCTGTGTGGCCACATAGAAACAGAGAGAGACACAGAGAACACACTCCAAGACCCAAACCATCACAGAGAGGGGGTTTTTTTATGCTTTTTCCCCACTTGGGACAGCCTGCTACTGCTGACTTGTAAAATAAATTGCAAGGCAACTAGCAGTGGATATGGCTGGTTGTCTGCAAAGTTCCTCACTTTGTCAAAAGTGGGAACTTTTGAGATGCCTGCTTGTGACAGTTGCTCTCAGCTTCTGTTTTGCCTCAGTAGATGCAGAGCCTTTTGACCCGGTTCACCTTTATCGCCACAGATCTGGACCTAATGAAGACAACATCATCATCGCTAACAATGGGATCAGGGTGCCTTTTGGGAGGTCTGTGTTTCTGGACCCTGTGAATGACCTGGTAACCGAAGTGCAGCCTGGTGACCGCTGCCACATCACAGTTTTGGACAATGACCCACTGGCCCAGAAACCTGGGATGCTGACCCCTAAAAAGTTCCCCTGTTCATTTGGACCAGATGAAGTGAAATACACTCATTTTGGATCTCGGAGCCCCAGCAAGGATCGTGTGAAGCTGCAGCTTCGTTATGACTCACAGACAGACACAGTCATCATCCCTTTCATGCTGGAAGTGGAGGTGGTTTTCCAGCAGCTTGAGATCCTCACCAGGAATATGCCCCTTAATGTTGAAAAGCTCAGTGGTGACAGCAACCCCATTGACAAAAAAGCTCTGGAGTTTTCCTTTGAGGACGGTGTCACACAGTGTAAGATCACCACTCTAGTCGGCGCTGGAGGTCTTCCCAGGTATGGCACCCTTTTGAATAACCCCTCAAATGGCCAAATGGTTGACTGTGATGAGTTTGTGAAACAGGGCATTCGCTACAAGCACACAGCTAAAACCAACTCACCAAACAGAGACTATGTTCCAATGATGGTAGAGCTGCAGGATAATGAAGGCAACACCATAATGCAAGAGCATTTCCAAATGATGGTTAGAATCAGAGAGGGTACAGAGAATACCGCTCCTAAACCCAGCTTTGTAGCCATGATGATGATGGAGGTTGATCAGTTTGTGATGACAGCTATTACAAGTGACATGCTGGCTGCTGAAGATGTTGAATCTGACCCAGATGATTTAATTTTCAACATTACTTCACCGCTGAGCCCTCAGCAGGGCTATATCATCAGCACTGATGATCAGAACCTGCCTATCACCTCTTTCTATCAGAGAGACATCAAAGATCTTAAAATAGCTTATAAGCCACCCTCAGAGGACTCAGAAGTAGAGAGGATTTTCCAGCTAGAGCTTGAAATTGTAGACACTGATGGTGCTGTGTCCGATACATTTGCTTTTATGATTGTGGTGAAGCCTATGAATACCTTGGCTCCTGTAGCGACCAAAAATACAGGGCAGCTATTGTTTGAAGGGCAGTCCCGAGCTCTCTCCAGCTCCCAGAATTTAGAGATTAGTGATGAGGATAACCTGGAAGATGTGAGAATAACTGTCGTTGATGGCTTAAAGCATGGAGAGCTGACCATGCTCGGCACTCGCAGGAAATTCTTTACACCTGCCGATCTAGACGCCGGCATTGTGGTGTACCAGCATGATGGCAGCGATACTTATAGCGACAACATTATTTTTAGAATGACTGATGGAAGCAATGAAGTAGAGTTTTTGTTCCCCATCACTATTGCTCCCACTGATGATGAGCCCCCTATTATCAATGCTAACACTGGCCTGGTGCTATTCAAGAACGAAGTCATGCAGATCTCTCCCTTCATCCTGAGCGCCACAGATATTGATTCAGAAGATTCCACCATTAAGTTTATCTTGGAAGCGCCCTACTCCACTGTAGGGGAGCTCCTACTAAGGCAAGTAGAGCCTCCCTCTGACCCGTCTCTCTGGAAGTTCAGCGAGACAGATGAGATGTTTGAGCAGGTGGTGACTGAATGGTTTCAGCAGGATATTCTTGATGGAAAGCTGTTCTATCGTCACATCGGACCCCATAGCACCACCACTGTGATTGATCACTTTATATTCCGGGTCCAAGATGATAATGACCCTCCTAATCAATCAGGTGAACACATGTTCACCATCAAAATCCATCCAGTCGATGACCTTGCCCCAGAGCTTTTTCCAGGCACCACCCTTCACATGACAGTCCAGGAGTATGAGCTGACACACTTCAAGAAGAAATTCCTGTGTTATACTGATCTAGATTCAGATGACAGGGACCTGAAGTACACAATCATTAAGACCCCAACTGACACCGATGAGAACAATCCAGCCCCCTTAGGTGAAATAGTACTGACTGACAGCCCTGACACTGTAATTACAGAGTTCACACAGGCCCAGGTTAATCACCACAAAGTAGCTTACAAGCCTCCAGACCAGGAGCTGGGCATCACTCCAAAAGTGGCTCAGTTCACATTCATTGTGGAAGATACTGCTGGTAACACAGCAGACGGACTATTCACCATTTTCCTACAGCCAGTTGACAACAAACCCCCAGTTATCACCAACACAGGGTTCACAGTTATGGAAGGAAGTACCTTTATCATCACTAGGAAAGAGCTGCATGCTACAGACACAGATACAGATGATGAAAATATCGTCTTTACTGTGACCCAGATTCCTGGATATGGGCAGCTGCAGTACTTGGGGATCGACATGTCAAAGGGCGA
This sequence comes from Oplegnathus fasciatus, assembly GCA_003416845.1. Lineage (NCBI taxonomy): Eukaryota > Metazoa > Chordata > Actinopteri > Centrarchiformes > Oplegnathidae > Oplegnathus > Oplegnathus fasciatus. The sequence goes on from NTHP01000621.1 coordinate 143,323, forward strand.
AACATTTGTACTTGAAGACATCGCAAATGGTCGCCTAACTTACATTAACAGTGGAGAGGAATCTCTCAATGATGTCATTAAGATTGATGTCAGTGACGGTTTTCATGAGGTACCCATCACCATTAAGATCACCATCGACCCAGTTGATGATGAGACCCCCACGATTATGCTCCCAGCAGGTCTGCTCGGAGCAGCCATTGATGTACTGGAGAGCGGAGCAACAGAGATCACAAGTAATGTCATTCAGGGACGTGATGAAGACACAGATGACCTCGTGCTCACTTTCATTGTTGAAGAGCCTCCGAGGCTGGGTGAAATCCTGGTTAATGGTGCTCCTGCTGAGAGATTCACCCAGGAAGACATCATTAATGGGGCAGTTGTGTATGCTCACACATCCGGTGAAATCGGACCGGTCAAAGAACATGACTCCTTCAACCTTACTCTGTCTGATATGTCAGATCAGTGGGTTGTTGGTGGCAACAAGGTCCAAGGTGTGACAGTTCACGTCACCATCCTTCCTGTTGACAGCATTCCACCTATTGTCAGTGTTGGAGAGCAGTTTGTTGTAGTGGAAGGGGAGAAGAATGTCATTACTCTGGACCACATCCAAGCCGAGGATATCGACACTGACAACGACGATATCCTGTGCACTATCATTGTCCAACCAACATCTGGTTATGTGGAGAACATCTCCCCAGCCACAGGCTCTGAGAAATCCAGGGCAGGGACAGCCATCACTGCCTTTACCATTAAAGACGTTGCCCTCGGTCATATCTACTACGTCCAAAGCATCCACAAAGGGGTTGAACCTGTGGAAGATCGTTTCACTTTCCGCTGCTCGGATGGTATTAACTTCTCTGAACGCCACTTCTTCCCCATAGTCATCATTCCAGCCAATGACGAGAAGCCTGAGATTTTCATCCGTGAGTTTGTGGTAATGGAGGGCATGAGTCTGGTCATTGACACACCAATTCTGAACGCGGCTGATGCTGACATCCCTGGGGATGAGCTGCACTTTGAGATCATCAAAAACCCCAAACATGGTACAATAGTTCAGCAGCTCAGCACTGGCACCATCCCTGTGGAAAAATTCAACTTGGAACAGATCAAAGAGGCATCCAACATTGTCTACGAACACGATGACTCAGAGACCAAAGAGGACAGCTTTGAAATCAGGCTCTCAGATGGGAAACATAAAGTGGAAAAAACAGTTCTTATCATGGTTATTCCCGTTGACGATGAGACACCAAGGATGGCTATAAATGATGGCCTTGATGTTGAGATTGGAGAGACAAAGGTCATCAGCAACAGGGTTTTGAAGGCCACAGATCTTGACTCTGAAGACAAAGAGCTAATATATGTTGTGCGTTATGGCCCGGGCCAAGGCTACCTTCAGCGTATCAGCAAGTTTGGTGATGTTTTGGGTAATATTACCCTCGGGATGAACTTCACACAGGACGAAATTGACAAACAGCTCATCCAGTATGTACACACAGGCCAGGAGGGAATCCGTGACCTGCTGAAGTTTGACGTCACAGATGGCATCAATCCCCTCATTGACCGTTACTTTTACATCAACATTGGAAGCATTGACATGGTCTTTCCAGATGTTATCAACAAAGGTGTGACTCTAAAAGAAGGAGGGAAAGTAACCCTTACCACTGACCTCCTCAGTACCACTGACATTAACAGTCCTGATGAATACCTCAGCTTTAGCATCACAAGAGCACCTAGTAGAGGCCACTTAGAGTGCACCGACTACCCAGGCGTTCCCATTTCCACCTTCACTCAACTGCAGCTTGCTGGCAACAAGATCTACTACATCCACACCTCCGATGATGAGATGAAAATGGACAGCTTTGAGTTTGAGGTGACAGACGGTTACAATCCTGTCTTCCGTACCTTCAGAGTGTCTATCACTGATGTAGATAATAAGAAACCTGTCTTGACTATAAACAAATTGGTTTTGGAGGAGGGAGAAACCAAGCTCATCACACCATTTGAGTTGACAGCTGAGGATCGGGACACCCCAGACAACCTATTGCGATTCATAGTCACCCAGGTGCCAGTGCACGGGCAGCTGCTTTTCAACAATACCAAACCAATCACGACCTTTTCCAAGCAGGACCTAAACGAGAACCTTATCAGCTATAAGCACGATGGCACTGAGACCAACGAAGACAGCTTCTCCTTCACTGTCACAGATGGCACTCATACTGATTTTTACGTCTTTCCTGACACCGTGTATGAGACACGCAAGCCCCAGATGATGACCATTCACATCAACACTGTGGACAATGGTGTGCCCCAGATTGTGGTTAACAAAGCTGCTGCCTCACTGAAGGTCCTCCAAACAGGCCACCTGGGCTTCCTGTTCACCAGCAAGGCCCTTCGATCAGAGGACCGCGACAGTGCCCAGAGGGTCCTGAAATACACCGTGTCTGAGGCTCCTCTGCATGGCTTCATTATGAACAGCGCCCTGGGCAATGACAGCATCAAGACCTTCACACAAGGTAAGCTAATGTCACACCATTTAATCTCTTAACAGAGTTTAGAAAATCCAAAATGCACTAATAAATATGTTCATATTAACATTGGATTAAATGACCACGTTTAAAATGAAAGAGGTCAGTTATCACCTGAATCTGCAGTTTTCCTCACTTCTACGAAGCCTTTTAGAATTTTTCACTCATGGTGTTGGTTTCATAGCCCACAACTTTATTATATTGATATGGCATAGTATTTGTCTGTCATAATAGGAAATTATGAATTATTGATTAACAAAATAAGGCCTTGCTAATAAGTGTAAATGATAAATAATAAATGCATGACAACTAACAATTAGTTGCGGGTGTGAATGATAAGGAAGTGAAGATATTGAAATAAAATGACATGTATATATATAAGATTAATAAAATAATTGATTGTAAAATTAATTAATTAATTATTAATAATACTAATAGTAATGTTACTGATATGACTGCAACTAATAATAATCATCCTCATAATAATAACTATGTAATATTTTTCTGTAATAGATATTTCTAACTTATAAAATATTTAGACCTCCGATCCTGAATGCTTTAAAACACGTCTCATGTGGCCCATACCACTGGAATTGCAGTCTATGGGCTGAAACTAAAACCTTGTAAAAGTGGCTTAGCCGTCACAGTTATCTTACCAAACGTTTTTAGCTAACCCTCCATCTCTCTAAATTTGTCATACCAACAGCTGATATCGATGACATGAAGATCTGTTACGTGCTGTTGGATGGGAGCAACGCCACAAGTGACATCTTCTACTTCACGATTGAAGACAACGGTAGGAATCCTTCAGTATTTCAAACTACCAAACTGGGGCCTATTACTGAGGAATCATTTGCCCGTAGGCTGTCCTCAGACTTTATCTGTCTTTTAATGGCTTCTTAAAATTTAAACTTCCTGCTCTCTGTCAGTCTCCCAAGTGTTTGCATCACAAAGACTTAAGGCAGTTGGCCATGACTGACACCCAGTGTAGAGCCACCATCTTTTTCGCCCCACTGGAAAGGGTAGCAGGTTTAAAGGACAGGGGTCAAAGGGGAGTGAAAGAGGTGGGACTACCTCATGTGCTAAACTTTATTGTTAAAGAACAATAGGATCCTTTCCCCTAGGGTACTTTTCTGAGTTTTCAAATGTCCCCTTTCATCCTGTGCTTGAAGTGACACTGTGAAATCTGTAAGTATGTGTGATGAGCTATTCAGTTCATACTTTCTTCTTGGAATCAGTCTCACAAAAAAACATGTTTCAGTTTGGCCTCGAAAATTTTCCATCATTGCCTGCAAGTGTGTGAATGGTGTGAAAATTGTAAAAAGGAACAATATTTTGTGAATGTTATGATTGGAGGAATACCAGGAATTCTGCATAACCCATTTAAATCATTCAATGGGATTCAAATGAATAGATTCTGTTTTCCAGTGTCTACTTTCTACTTTACAAGCACAATAGGGTCCTTTAGATTTCAAATTAGATCCATTTCTTTCTCTCTCATCTTACTCAGGCACTCCACTCATACGCTTTGGTTTTCAGTAACTGTGTATTTCCTGAATATTATATTTCTTTATAGCTCCCTGTCATATGAGCCTAACTTTTAGAATATTATTAATATCTGCAGGTATAACATGACATGTCTTCTCATTTTAAAATGTCTGTCAACATGTTCTTATCCTGTTTATCCTAAAGAATTCTCTTAAATGAACCAGATACGAATGGTACAGACACGATGATTTAGTATATAAGCTCTGCGGCCTGTTACTTCCACCCTTACGTGGATTTACTTGAACAGCAATATAAATATAGCAAATGCAAAGCAATAAAATGCAACAGGTGGCCTTTGCTATTTCAGTATAAGCTATAAAATACAAAACACGTTTTGGAAATGCAATCAATGCGGCAGGGAAAGTTTAGTCTATAATTATGCTGAATTGAGGGCCATGTTAGTGATAATACCACCATCACCATCAGGGCCATTGAGAAGGCAGGACTGGGAGGGTGTGTCTTTTTGTCAAATTACTGTCTTTTTGTCAGCAAAGTGAAGCCTCTTATTAGCCACTGCTGGATTCCAGTAATTAACTCTTTCCCCAGACTGCAAGTGAAGTAGGTGGTAATTTATTTTTAATGATGGTCAGTAGCTCTGACATTGATTGAAATACATAACACAGGTATTATTATTCTTTAACCTAAACTATTCACCAGTATTGTTGTTATCATGTCTTTACATCTGTGACCCATTAATCTGTCTGAAGCAAAGCTTTGCATTTCTGTCTTTAAATGGAGGTTTAACCACAGGAAGGGAACACAAGGGCTTCAATTAGCTCAACAGTCCTTTTTTCTGTTTGCTTTCGTACATTGTTTAAGCTTCCAGCCAACTCAGCTGAACCAGGTGCAGCGGTGCAGACTGGGACATAAAACAAAACCGTGTTTCTGCATGACCACGGTTCACATGCTGAGGCCAAAGACAGTGCCGCCTTCTGCTCACACCACAACATACATGTAATTAATAGCATACACATATATTATTCCACATAATAGATAACATATTCTCACCTGCACACTCATAGGCACACACACACACACACACAAACAGATACACAGGCACATCCGGAAAAAGATCAAATAACAGATAAAAGCCATTTAAGCCAACCGGTGAATCACTAATGTGAAGTGTTGAAGTGGTGACTCCTGGGGGAGGTGGCATTATCCTGGACATGTAGCGGCATGCAGGTGGAGAGCACGCTGATGGTCAGCCTATCTGGTTATAAATCTAAGTAGGTGAGCTGTTTGTGTGGGAAGCAAAACTCTGGGTCATTAGAGATTTGCACCCAAGATTATCCCCTGAAACTGGTCTCTGTCAGCACACTTTTTCCTACTCTTAAAATGTGAATTAACTGAATGGAATTGAATGACTTATTTTCTGTTAAATACAAATGTTTGCTCTAATACCATAAAAAGTACAATTCATAATTTTGAAGTGTGGAATTTATTCAAATAGTGGCTAATTCTCTGCAGATGTCTCTGTGTTTAGGATCTTTTTTAGAAACACACTCAGACATTAGTCTGACAAAGAGAGACAGAGACAGAAAAGTAAACTAGTACTGGATCCAAACAGATCTTAACGGCTTTAAACCTCCCTCATAGACATTAATGAATTTTTTCACCCTGCGTTGAGCTTAATTACTGTGTTTCCTAGTTTTTTCAAAACTACTTAGCTAAGCAAGTTCTTATGTTTAATACAGCTTGAGTGTGACCTCGCTTTAGGAAATACCCCTCAGATGCACTGATATGGGCGGCTGCTTAAGGGTCTTAGCAGCCTGTAAAAGGTACCTGCCACTACATGCATTGCACTGATGCTTCCTCTCAAGTCAAGAATACACACACACAAGAATACACACACACAAATACACACAGTCCAAATCATTAACATCCTCAAGGAGTAGTGTAGCAGTTTGGCATACCATACAAGGCTCAAACGTTGCATGTTACGTGTATGTTTCTGCAACTGTATATATGTATCTGCAGATACATCAAGATCTTAATCAGAGACTTGAAAGTTCTGTGTCCGTAGTAGGAATAGCGTGTGTGTGTGTGTGTGTGTGTGTGTGTGTGTGTGTGTGTGTGTGTGTGTGGCCAGGCACAGCTGAAGTGTGACAAGTGTGTCTTAGTAAGGGATCAGGAGTGGACATTGAGTTTCACACCAGGAGTCTCAGTCTGGACCCGCTGGTCAGCAGTTAAATTCCAGACACTGAGGAGAAAGTTGTAACTCTGTCAAGTCAGGACACATCAAGTAGGCCTTTTTGGCTTATGACCTCTTTGCAGAAATGTGTCGGAGGTGCATAAATCATTCACGTGACAGAGGCAGAAAAAAACAAGGAGTGAACCTAAGGAAGCTGTGATGCAAAATGTGACGTTTGCTCACAGATTTGTGGGTTGTGCGCGACTAAATAAATGGATTTAACCAAACATATACCCCCATTGTACACTGGAACTATTACATTTATGGAACTAATGAAATCCATGGATCATAATTGTATATGTCATTAAAAAAACATAAACTGTATCATAATATATATATATATATATCCCAAATGCTGATTTTTCTACCTCCTAAGTAAAGTTCATCATTTAAGCAGCATTTTATAATTTCTTAAGAAGCTTATACATGTGGTCCTTGATGATCTGATGACCCGGAAAGGCCCTTATCTCAGGAATCAAACAGCTTTGGTGTGAGAGCTGCAGAGAGAGATGAAAGAACATTGATTAATGGGCTGAACAGGAGAATTGTTTTGCTTCATTTTTCCTAAATTATTTTATCTGACATCTTAACTGTGGTCATCTACAGTACTTTATCATTTAAACTAGCTGATGAATTCTCACAAAACAGTTTAAAAAAACAGAAACTTAACTGTCTTCTCGTGGTGTGGCAGTGACCTCAAACACAAACTGTAGTTCAACTTGGGTCGTTCTGTCTGTCTGCTCGGAAAAGCAATAACCTGCATGCTAGTGACCAGGTCAGAAACTCCCTACAGCCATTCAGAATGTGGGATACTGAGGCAATAAATACTTGTTTTTACAAGTGGATACACAGCTCGCATATATCTTTGTCCATCAGGCATGGGCCCAGTGAGCCACAGGCTAAGAGAAGAAATGCTTTCGTACTGTCAGACGTGCTGAGACATCTGTAGGTTCCTGTTCATTTCTTAGTCTTAGGACTAGGGTAATATATTTACTGGTCTAGAAACACTGCCTCCCTTGCCTCACCCCTTAGGTGCAAGATAGCCTCAGATTTCACAGCAGTACTAATCAAACTCTACTGCTTAACAGATGAGGATAAAGACAGAACAGATCCTCCACATTCAGATAAGTTGACTCGGCCTCTTTTTTCAATAGCAACAATATAGTCTTCCAGCTCTGGAGAGGGATCATAGACCCCAGTGGGTTGAGTGTTATGTGATCATTCAGAGCAGGGAGAGGAATGCACTTCCTTGGAGACTCCAGACTCCAGGGCCACAGACAGAGCAGGGCCTGGAAGTGAAGTGGTATCCCGAGCAGACAGGTGTGTACGTGAGAGGGAAGGCTCCAGGGGGATCCCCTTTCAAAGCCCTCCATCACCCCACTCCCAGCTCCGCAGAAATCCAACCCAATCTCAGATAGCCCGATAACCTGCAGACGTCCACTGTGGAGGTGCCTGCTCTGGAGGGGCACTTCCCCAGAGGGTGCAAAGATACCAAGAAAGAGAAAATGAATGAAAAAGAGCTAGAAAATGTGCATATGTTTGTGCTATAGTTAGACTTTAGTGAATTTTCCTCAGTACAGTGGAAGCTGTACAGTAGGGCTGCGTGCTGACTGACACGGCCATGTAACACCCCTACTTCCTAACTGTGTTTTGGGATCTTACATGTCACCCATGTCAACAGTCACCAGGAGATTTACTGGCTAATGGTGCCACAGTTGGGGCCCCCTGTGACTAGAAGAAGCTGAGGCCTCTTGGTCCCCCTCCACCACACCCCACTCTGTTCTCACTCTCCCTCCTTCCCCCTTCATGGCATTACTATTCTTTTCTATTCTCTTTACAGCTTCTCCATTTCTTTCCCTTCTCTCTCCTCTCAGGGTTTTCCCCATATCCCTTTCACTGAACCATGGTATCACCTCGTTCTCTCTTTCTTTCTCTTTTTGTCCTTTTTCTTCAGCCTTGATTTATGGTGGTTGGAGGGCTGCAGGGGTGGGGAGTTATGATGTATGGCTACAGCGGTTATTCTTATCTGCTCTCATATGGCAAAGCTGTTGCTGCCCCTAGCCAAGCTGTCATTGAGTTACTCACACTCCTTTCCTTCTCCTTTTCTTTTTAGCCACGCTAGCGGCATGGCTGGAGGGATGGCAGTGCCGTTGTAGTTGGATTGTCTGTTGGATGGATTGTCATGACATTTGTGTCCCACTTAGGATGAATTGTAATAACTTTCATCCCACACAGTGCCGTCCTCAGGTCCAGATTTTAACTTCCAATACTTTGATTTATGACCAACAAAACTAAAGACATTCCCATCAGTATCAGCTGCACTTGAGCATGCTAACGCGCTAAACTAAGATGGTGGACATGGTAAACATTATACCAGCTAACATCTGCTCAAAGCACTGCTGTGCCTAAGTACAGCCTTGTCCTTTAACTTTTGAGCAGGCTACATGACTTGACATCTGTGCGTGATGCCAATGTTTGTGAAAATCCCTTGCCTTTGCATCCTTATTCTACACATAATAATTTGACAAAAGATAAAGATTCTCAGTACCACATTTGTCATGTTATTAGATTTCTCCAAAGTGTTGCAAGCATCTGTGACACCGTGCCAAGTCTGGTAAGCAAGACTCAGGGAGGATGTGGCTCTCAGGCCCTGTCAGATTATGATTTGCAACATCCTGCGGAGATCACTCCACTGTCCTGAACTGAAGCGGCTAATGTGATGTGTCGATTTACAGCACATGCTGCCGCTGTCCGGAAGGAGTGATAAGAGTTATTAATACATTTAAACATGCAGCATTCCTAACATTAACGCAGAGAGGAAGCTATAGCTTCACTATTTGAAAAATCTCTTTCTACACTTGTTAAGATCTTAAAGAATCAAAATAAAGAAGAAAAGTTAACATTCTTCTGTTTACATCAACTTTTGACATACATGATTTAATAGATCACACTTAAAAAACCAGCGGTGTTTAAATACCGAGCATAGCTGACTGGAACCTCCCCAGTATTTATATCAACTGGATGATTAATGAGGAAATGCAATAATGGCGTGTGACAGTGGTTTGTCACTTGATGAGGATATTCTTAGAAGGTTGCTCTTCCTTGCATCATGCTGATGAACGTCAAAGCCTCACATTGACCTTCCTCTCCAATGATATCTCCGGCCTGGCCCACTATCCCACTGCATCTATGTATGGTGCAGGCGGCACTGCTGTGTAAATATGAGCTGATGAAGAATGTGCTGTCAAAGGACGGTGGTGCAGGGAAAATCTCAGGCTGTAATATCCCGTGTGTGTTTTGGCGCCAGTTTGCTGAAGCAGGATATTGGATATCCGAAATATTATGAAGAGCATTATATCGCTGATTCACTCTGCAGTGCTGTACCTACATCCAGTTTTACAGCTTTGTGTTTTCTGATGGTTTCTTTGTTAAATACTGCACCAAAATACCTACATGTGCCACTTTGCGACTTACTGCACTAAAATAAGTCAAGCAGCTTTTAATGGAGATCTAGAAGGCATCTAGTGGGTCTCACTCAGGTGCTAAAACAGGAAAACATTAGCATACTTCTTTAATATTCACTGTCTGCCCTTGTCAGTGATTAGCATCAATCACACTGAAGCTAACTTATTAAATAGCTGCTAACAGGGACATTTAGAAACACATGCGGCCCATAAAACTTTTCATCCCTGCAGAAATTATGATGATTGTCAGTTTGAAAAGCTAATGGAAATGTGAGCTGAGCCAGTCAGCTACTGTATGTATTGGATTTGATGGCCAGTCTAATATAGTATGTGTGTCATAAAAACTGTAATAAATTAGACCATTAATCATGTTTAAAATCCTGTCAGAGCAGCTATTTTGAAACGCACAGGTCTTTAATTTGTCATTTTCTATTTGAAACACATTTAAACTGTTTTCTCTCTCTGGAGCACTCTGTCTGTGTTGCCCTGGGAAGTCTTGATTATTTCTTGATTTGTTGAGACTCATGCCAGCTCCAGCCTCAGTGTCTGACAACATGTACAATAGAAGTCAGAGAAAGGGAGATTCCCCTCGCTTACACTGCTGTGAACAATGTGGAGGCAGGCAGGGAGGCATGCCATGGTGGTAGATCTGGCCCACCCAGACTGTGGCCTGCTGTCCCTCTCAGTTGTCCATCCCCTCAGTGAACAAAGCCGACGCAGGGAGGAAGGGGAACATGGGGGGGGGGTTGTGGAGTACAGCTGTCACTCTGCTCCACATAATCTGGGAGTCTGGTGGGAAGGAAGGAGAGAGACAGACAGACAAAGACAGAGAGAGACAGAATGAGATCTTTGCTCAGGCTGAAAACTGTTCTGCTTTTTATTCCTCCATCTGACTTTATGTTACTATGTGACTTTGTCTAAGTTAACAGTGAATGAGATACTTTGCAATTCCTTGGAAAGGCTGAGGAAGGTGCTAGGAAAAAGAGGCATATATGAACAGACATTATAAACACCACTAACTGTAGTTATTCTGGACAAAAGTAACCACCTGTACTGCTTGTACAGCAAAGAAACGGCACCTGTTGACCACACGGTGTAATAAACCCACCGAGCGGACAGGTGGTGGTGTCTAAAATGTGGTGTGGAAAATATCCAGTAAGAGACCATGTGCTCATGACTGTTTCTCCAAAAGAAAAAGAAATGTCATATTTAATTACAGCAGTGACAATGACTGAATTCTGTTTATATTTCAGAAAAGTTATTTTTTTAAAAGTTAGACATCAGGGAAAAATTGTCACATGATAGCCATTTGTGCAATCCCATTACATCATTTCACGTATGTCATGTTACACCTGTACCTCCAGTTCATGTCAGGTAGCACTTTTTTCCAATCAGCCATTGCTAAGTTTTTCTGCTTTAACCATATCACAAGTCAAGTTAACTATCTGAGTCAATCTGATCAGCGTTCATATATTCTTGACAATATTTTTACAATATTCTAAAAATAGTTTGATATCTACTGTAGGTATAGGAGTACAAAAGCCATACATCAAAAACTATGACAAAGAGTGCTACAGTATTGCATTCATCATTTTGAATCTCTTAAAATCCCTTGTTTGTATGTGTCTGTTATTCAGCACAATACAGTCTAACAGCATATGAAACACCAGTGCAATAGGTGTGTTCTCGTCTCATTCATAAAAACTCCACTGTTTTACTCCCTGTAGCGATGCAGAAACCTAAAGCTGCCTGATTGCCCGATGCCAAAACAGAGGCAGCTTTTTGTCTCTGCCGTGTTCATTTGATAATCCTCGATGATAGCCGCTGACTAAGCTTCTCCTCATATCAGCTCCAAGCAGGGCCGGCTGCCAGGACACACTTTCTCCAGCACAGAAACAATCTGATAATTGAATTTTGTCAAAGACAGACATCAGGCCTCAACAAGGAGTTTTCTTTCACAGGTTATCCATTTATGACATGCAAAGCGGAGCAGAAAAGTCTTATCAGTCAGGAGTTTATATACATTTACCAAAATGCTGTTTCTGTGTATAGTTGTTGTGCTGTATAAATACCTTGAGAATTTGGGGCGAGCAAAAACAGACACGATACATGTTTCCTGTATTTTTAGCCATGACTGTTGGAAACCTGAGCATGGAGCATGGTCGAGGGTAGAGGTGCCCACTGCTGCTCCACGTTGCCTGCCTTTAACCAGGCGTAGGCTTCACTAGTGGAGTGATTGCATTCATGTGTCCGTCTGTGTGTGGAAGATGGCAGATAGAATAAGAGGTGCTGCGGTTATTTGAACTTGCAGTCGATTTGAGTGTGTTTTGTGAGGGGAAATGGAAAAGGGCCTTCATGTCCCATTAATGCCAGTAGAGATATGATGGAGTGCAGTCATTGTCCCAGAAAACCCACTTGTAGCTATCGGTTCCATCTGAACATGCTTCTGCGTCTTGGTGAGTGTGGTTTGCCCCTGTTGTGACTCGGCCTGGTTTGGCTTCAGTGCTGACATGTGGGTTTGAGGAAGTGGCCCCCTTCCAATCACTGAATACCCACACTCAGCCCCCCAGTGTTTTCATTCTCCCCACTCACATAGCATAAAGACTGCAGCCTCTTTCTTCCTCACTGAGGCAAAGCTGAGCTCAATGCCGGTTTATTGTGTGGACAGGCAGAAGCTCCTTGCCATTGTTCTCTGCGCCCGCTTTTTTTTTTCAAGCTACTTGACAGGTACGATGTTCTCTTCGCCTTTGTGTTTTATAATTTCTGAGACATGCATCTCAACAAATAAAAAACTATTTGTTTTTAAAAATAAAATACTGTCCTACCAAACTGCAGAATGTTTCTCCTGACCCAAATGAAGTTCCCTCACTCCTTTAAGCGTCTTTAGCAGAGTTAGGTCAACAGGGCCGCTGTCAGCGTGACCAGCCGTGCAAGACTAAAGGGAGACGGCCCTCTCTAACCTCCCTTTATCCAAAGAACTCACTGAGCTTGACCCATTTCACATCAAAAGTCACAGGTCACCTGGCTCGTCTCGCTGTAGGATAAGATGTCGGGGCCTTTTCGCCGCTGTTGTTAAAAAAACATTCAGATTATGTAGCAGGACCCATAATCTTAAATATCTCTGAAGCAGCCAGTATCAAGTCAATGACCAAAACTGAGCTGACAGTTTGAGGGATTACATGAGTCATGAGATAGTATGGATTAAGGACAGGATTGGGCCCAAAGTTGTGGATCAGTGGCAGGTGACTCTGAGCTTTAGATGATTCGAGTGTTTTGTTCAGATGTGTGTTTTATGAGCACAGCCTCTTTCACAGACTTTAATTAGGTACTAAATCAAGGTCATAAAGTGTGGAGGATCCCAATTACATGATTCAAAACTGATGGTATGCGCTGAATATGCTGCAGAGCTTGTCACACAAGAGGATGTGATAAGATAATTTGATATTAGCTTGAGAGAGGGGAACAGTGTGTCTTTAAGGTCATCCTTTGAGGTAACTAATGGAACAAAAAGAAGCCTCGCTGCACTCTCTGCCCTGAAAACACCCTGCTCATACTGAAACTTCACCTTGTTCAAGAGGGAGAGCGACAGAGCGTGGACATTACGAGGTGAGACAGATTTACAAGAGGCCAGCTCATTAAAGAAATTATACTACGACAGAACTTTCCCGTAAGCAGACCATGTACGTCTATGTTTGTACGTGCCCTGTCGAGGGTTGAGAATATAAAAGAGCATTAGGTAGCGGTGAATGAGAATCAGAGGAAATAAGAAGTAAGGGAACTCTTCCTGAGGCCCAGTGAAGTGAAGTTTAGGGAAGCCCTGGTATTAAGTTATCATGTTTCCCTTCCAAAATGAAAATGCCCCTTTGATTCCTTTTATCCTTGAGCCCAGAGCAGATTGCAGTTTATCTGCCTCAGTGGCTCCTAACATGAACAAAATAGATTGTTTCCTTATTGTGCTGTGCAGTGGAGGAGGCCTTTCAAATGAAGTACCGGTACAATAAGCGGTTTTTTTTCTGTCTTTTAGGTGGGAACAAACTAAAGCCTCAGCCATTCCGGCTCAACTGGGCCTGGATCTCCCTGGAGAGGGAGTACTATTTGGTGGATGAGGATGCCAAATTCCTGGAGGTGACACTCAAACGCAGAGGCTACCTGGGCGAAACCTCCTTCGTCAGTAAGTGTGGACATTCATTTGGATCGGATTTTTAACTTAATGGATTAACTTGTTATATATATACTATTTAAATTCATGGATTATCTTTAGTGACTTTAGCTACAGTTAGAGAGACATAATTATTATATTTATGCATTAGTTTTAATCAGCTTTTCAACATAAACACACCACTTTTGGTTTCTTTTTCTTTTTTTCTACTTTTGTTTGAGTCAGCATCAGAATTTCTGTAGCGTTTCAGTTACCTGTCTGCAATAAATTGATATAAAGGATGGTGACACTGCTCAACATGCCCTTATTAAACTGACAGTTTAACAAAGAATTACTGCCCCTTTAACTGTTTCCTTAGACTGGATTGTGTTATTTATGTGCCATTTCAAAGGCCAGCCCTGCTATAAAACATCAGCATAACCCTCTCATTTCAACTCCATGCAGATTCATGTGAAGCTGCAGGATGTCCTCAGTTTATCCCCACAGCTAAACTGAAAAAAAACTTAAAATCAACACTGATAACAAGTTGTGCCCCTAAAAGTGCAAATCTTTTGTGTTCTTGTTTGACTGGTGCTCCATTCCCTCTCTTGTCTGAAAGAGGTGTGATTGAAGGCACATCTAACCTTTCCTAGTAAAGGTCACGAGGAAATGTCAACATGCTGGTCTGTTTGGCTGCAGCAGACACTCGCAATGCAACAGATTTATAACAACACATGTTGTTGTGTACACTTCTGAAGATGCAAGAAAGGAAACAAAAGAACAAACACACATATAAATAACGTTACAGATGCAGTATAAACCCAAGAAAAAAATGCGTGTATGTTGACTTCTGTGGTGACAGAATCCATTCACCATACCTACAGGGATTTGAATACTGAAACAGTAGAGAAGCACTGGCCTAAAACAGATATTTAAATCAGTTAAAGCATCAGAGATCAAAACATGTACATCCCTCTCCCTCAGGTATTGCCACCAAGGATGGAACAGCTGAGAAGGACAAAGACTTCCGTGGCAAAGCCCAGAAGCAGGTCCAGTTCAACCCCGGCCAGACTACAGCAACCTGGAAGGTGAAGATCTTCACAGACCAGGAGTTTGAGACCTCGGAGACCTTTGAGATACAGCTGTCGGACCCAGTCATGGCTGTGCTGGAGTTTCCAGACACGGCAACAGTTGAGATTGTGGATCCCGGAGATGGTAGGAATCTGTTTCAACAAACCCTACCCACCATTAACACTGCCTTTTTCATTCAAAGACTTTAATAGATGTCATATTGAATGAGGGCATTCCTTATACACGACTACTCATCATCTGTGTTTCTCTTCCAAAACAGAATCGACTGTCTTCATTCCTCAAGCGGAGTTCAAGATTGAGGAGGATGTTGGGGAGCTGTTGGTGCCGGTGCGTCGCTCAGGAGATGCCAGCCAGGAACTCATGGTTGTTTGTTACACTCAGCAAGGTGAGATTTACCCATTTGTAATTACTGTCTTTCGAAAGAAAAGGCATTTGTATTTGTATCTATTATACAACAGTAACATTAGCTATGTGTATGTATTGTATTACCTTTTGTCTTTTGAAACCTATGACTTCAGGCAAGCATCTCTTCCCACAGGCATAACTGAAGTTGTTTTGAGACAAAGCTTTTTGAGACAAAGTTTAATCCCCTGTCCGCTCTCTGTTCCCATAATTCCTCAGCCACGGCCACCGGCACCATACCCAGCACTGTGCTGTCCTACTCTGACTACATCACCCGACCTGAGGACCACACCAGTGTGCTGCGCTTTGACAAGGACGAGCGAGAGAAACTCTGTCGCATCATTATCATTGATGACTCCCTGTACGAGGAGGAAGAGAGCTTCAACGTCAGCCTCAGCATGCCGATGGGCGGCCAGGTGGGCGCCAACTTCCCGACCGCCAAGATCACCATCCTGGCAGACAGCGATGATGGTGAGTGGAGTGGGTTTTACCTGTACAACACTTTTGGTCTGGTGTGGGGTCAGCAGATAAATGGAAGGATAGACAGACACTGTAGATAAATGGATGGATAAATAGAAGCAGTGACCTCATTAAATTATTACAGATAGAAACAGATGAGTTTGTTGCTCATTTTAAAAATGTCTTTTCAGCTTTCCTGATTCATTTTAAACTACCCACCACCAACTAACCTACACATAACTTAATACATTTACAGGTTTACGAGTGGAAGAAGTGCATGCTGTCTTAACATTTCAAGGTGTAGTAGGCAATAAAGATGAGAAAGTAAGGGCAATAAGGGTATTTCTAATCAAATTAAAACATTTCTATGTAACATTGCTTGGATTGATCCAATTTAAGAGAGAAGCGTTTATATTTGCAACACAGTATTTTCACTTTCTTTGAATATTAGTGTTGTCGCACAGGTCTGGGTATGATTCTGATTCATAGCTTGCCGCCTCAACACAGCTGAATGATCCTTTCTTGCTGTAAAAGAGGAAAGATTTATTGAAGTTTCTAATGCCCACAATTCAACAGAAGCACACACAGATGTCACAAAAACTGCCTGACAACAAGTACAGAGCCCAAAAAACATTACTTGCTTATGTGCGTGTTATATTCCAGCCTATTTGTTTATCTTCTCTTTGTGCTTATGTTGATTTTCCCATCAGAAGCTTTAAAAAATATCATACTGTCACTTTTTGCAAGCAATGGCTTCCTTAATGTTGATTCCACCACTTTGTAACCTTTTCCCCCCACAATGCACTTCACACAGATTCAAAGGTGACTCACAGAGATTCAGTATAAGGTCAAGGAAGAACAGCATCACGTGCTGTGGTTACAGTGCCGCTGAGACTCGTAGTGGCAGGTGTGGGTGATCCTGTTGCTCAGTGCCCCTTTGATGCTCTACTTTGCCATTTTGGTATCTGCACACCATTAAGCCACCAAAGGTGCACAGGAGGCACAATAACTACAGTCGCCAAAACAAAAGCCCTGGATGCTGTATTTGCCTTAATGGCTCTACAGTACTTTCAGGTCCATTGCCTTTCCTGTGCCTGGGTCTAACTGCTTTGTTTACACACTCTGCTTCATTCATCCACCACACACTGTCTGCCTGGGTCTGTCTGTCTGAGTGTTTGAAACAAGATAACAATAGACAGGTGTTGAGAGGGAGAACGGCGGCCTCAGTGGATGTTATGCTACACTGTAGCCTGTCTGACAGATAAAAGGGCTTTAAACCACACCGTGCTCCTCGAGCGACCCCCGTCCTCATTGGCATTCAGGGGAGCTCAGGGGAAACAGAGGGCATCCCTTTGTCTGCAGGGACCAAAAGGCAGGTGGTGGAAAGAGAGGTGCTATTGTGCAGGGAATCCAAATGACTGGCATGTTTTTACTTGGGGCTCGGGGTATTTGGGGCTATGTTGCCTGTTTCTGTTAAAGATATTAGACTTAATGCACTTCAACTTGAGAAGGAATGCAGTTTTTTAAAGCTATAAATCACAAATCCATCATTGGTTTGAAAGAAAACGTCTTAACAAATCTGACAAATTGTAACCCCAAAATTCTTAAAATCTTTGAGGGTCCTTCTTGTCTTTCTTTTACAACTAAGAATACCAGACTCACTTTGCCTTCCTCACGTTTCTCCTCTACATCTCCAACCTTTCACCAAGGCTCATTTCCTGGACTTGTTGTAGTGACAGACCTGCTCGCGGAGCAAGCATCCCTCCCAACCAATTTGGAACAAGTACAATTGAACTTTATGTATAAATAATCAGTGTGCATTCCCAGACATGTGAAGACTCCTCAGTGTAAACCTCTATTGTGGTTCTACGTCTTGGTGGGTCCTGAAGTAACACCCCATCATAAATCTGGTTCAGTGTGTGTGTGTGTGTGTGTGTGTGTGTTTGTGTGTGTTTGTGTGTAAAACCATCTGCCTGCCTGAGTAAACTTGTGGTTTGGACTCTCGCCAGCGTCGAGCCTCCATTGTTACTGTATTTGTCTGGCTCTTCCTCCCGTTGATCTTTAAGGTTGCCATGTTGGCACTCATTCCCCCATACAACACCCCTTCACATCCTCGCTGATACTAAATAGCTTGCTTGGAGGCTGAAAGGCATTGAAAGTGAGCCAGAAATTCAGCATCAGTTCTCTGCTGCAGCATCAGTCAACTTCTAAATAAACCCAAGACCTGCCAATTCTGTAAATAATTGAGAGCAACTTTATTGAAAAACTGAAGGTCTTCGTCACGTTCATCAAGCTACACTTTCACAGAACATTTGAATAGACAAAATGAAATATATCTATATTTGATCGGTCTAAAGTCACATGATCGCATCCCAAACTCATTCATTGCAACATGTGATCTGTGTATATATGTGTGACTACCCCACTGCCATGTTAAATGTATTGTATAAGTGATTGGTACTTTTTTTATTGTGCTAAATGCTAAAGTGTCGCTAAATGCTAAAACATAGTTTAGCAATATAACAAGTGAACATGATTCATTAGTGTCAGCAAAAAGACCAGCAGAATGTCAGTTACCCAGCAATATCTTTGGTTTGCTAACATTAGCCACAATAAGCTAATGGTCGTCCTACCAGACCAAATAAGGCTGTGGCAGCAGCTATATTTTAGCTATTTAATTAATCAGGAAATGGACTATGGATGGATGGATGGATTATTGCATACATCCATTATTAATGACTTTTTATCATTTATAATTGCAGATTTGATTTTCTGAGCATTTATTAATAGATTACCAACATTTAATCCTGCATTATTACTAAAAACAAAGATTTTTCACAACCTGGCAACCCAAATGTTCTTCTTGTAAATATTAGTAAAGCATTAGTAAATAATTTACTAAGCATTAATAAAGCCAATAGTTACTTTTACTAATTGCAATTTACAAACCTTTTATAAAAGGCGCCTTATTTGAAATAATAATCATTTACACTGCAAATTTCTCTGTCTGTACCTTTTCTCTCTTTCTTGCCTCAGTTTATAGTCCAGAAAAGCTTCAGGCCTGAATTTCCCCGCCTCTATCAGTTGATCTCTAAGAGCATTGGCTGGACAGAGTGTGATGAAAACACACTTTATACAGAAGTGAGGAGAGATGAATTGACAACATGTTCCAGGGGTCTGAATTCTTGCCCTCTGCCTTTGCAAAGTGGACGGTTGCTTCTCCGTCTCTGCTGAACCCCTCACCATGTTGCTTATCAGCTGCTCTATCATCAGAAACTGGGAACATCCCTTCACTCGTGCAGCAGCCTGTGTGCACACACAAGCACACGCCTTATTCTTCAGGTGTATCCTCAGCCCTTTGGCGTTGAGTTCAGACAGAGCTGTCTGGATTTAGATAAGTGGGGGAGGAAGGTTGAAGGAGGACAGGATAAGAGGGATGACAGCTCTCTTCCTGTGCTGAGTCAAAAATGAGGGAGTTCGCTCGGCTATTCATGCCAATTTGTCCCTGAACCTGATCGCGAGGCCGCAAAATATGTTGTTTAAATGTACCCAGAAATTAACCACAAATATCCAAATGTCCAGGCTCAGTTAAAAGCTCATGTTGCTCTGTCCTCCTAACAAGAGACTTTTGTTCCGACTGACAGCAAAACTGATGAAATTCTGAAATGGCACCATGTCTTTATCATGTACCCATTGTACTTTCCTATTATTCCCAAATCCCACAGAGCCTTCGCTGTATTTTGGGGAACCTGAGTATATCGTGGATGAGAGTTCAGGCTACGTTGAGGTGAAAGTCTGGAGGACGGGGACTGACCTATCCAAGACGGCTACCGTCACAGTCCGCTCCAGGAAGAGTGATCCTGTCTCTGCAGAAGGTAAAAATCAGCAGTTCAACAGAATCAACAGCATTTAGTCTTGATTTTGCATCACAGTGTTAGTTCATGGTTTCCTCTCCATCTCTAACTGGCAGCTGGACTTGACTACGTCGGCATTAGTCGCAACCTAGACTTTGCTCCTGGAGTGACAATGCAGACATTTAGAGTGACCATCCTGGATGATCTGGGTCAGCCGGAGCTGGAGGGGCCTGAGACCTTTGACCTTGTGTTACGGATGCCCATGAATGCTGTGCTGGGAGAACCGAGCAAGACCACCATCACCATCAATGATACATTCACTGACTGTGAGTGTCAAACACACATACAAAACCTAATTATGTGTAGTATGTCTACAGCAGCTTTACAGCATATTCTGTATGAGATGATGTGAGTCAAGTTCTATGAATGTTGGCTGTTGTTTAAACCGAATACACTGACTAATAACAATTTACGTATAATTCTAGAAAAACTGCTAACTTTCTATTTAGTATTTATATGCAGTGCTTAAACAATTAATAAATGGTTTAAAACGTGCTATAATGTAGTTGTTAGAGGAAATAAGGTTATTTTAAGTATTTATTGTGGTAATATAATAAAGAATTTATTAAGTGGTTATAAAAATGTACTAATCCTTTGTAGGTAGATTTAAAATGTCCTGATATGGGTCTACAATTGCTTTTGTAAATTTAATAGTAACTGATTAAATTTAAGATATTTATATTTTGGCTAATAATTGTATAGTGTGTTCTGACACATGTATTAACTGTTTATACACTTGACAAACACAGTACATTATTAAACACTTCAAAATGTCCTTATATCTGCTTACAACAACATTATAGTGTGTTATAAAGCATTTGTTCATTGTTTATGTACAACATATAAATGCTAAAAGGGGGGAAAGGGTTGAAAGAAAGTGATACAGATAAATATTTAGAACAACGTGCAGTCAGTAGCTTCACTCAAATACAGTGAGACTCTCTTGTAACAAGCTGATTACTTTCTTTACAGTGCCGAAGGTTCAGTTTAAGGAAGGAAGCTACAAGGTGGACGAGTCTGACAGGGAGATAACAGCCATCGTATACCGAAGTGGAGACATTAACCTCAGGTCCACGGTGCGCTGTTACACTCGCCAAGGCTCTGCTCAGGTCATGATGGACTACAGTGAAAGGCCCAATACTGACGCATCAATCATCACTTTCCTACCAGGTAAGACCTCCCTCTCCCTCTTGATCTCTCCGCTTCTCTGTATCCTGCAGACACTTAACCTGAGTATGTTAACCATCTTTCTCCAGGTGAAACTGAGAAGCCGTGTGTGGTTAGCCTGATGGACGACTCCGTCCATGAAGAGGATGAGGAGTTCCGCCTCGTCCTGGGAACTCCCAAGAGCAAGTCTCCGTATGGAGCTTCTATTGGGGAGCAGAAGGAAGCGCTGGTCACAGTCACAGATGAGAAAGACAGTACGTACTTCACCAACATGAGAAATACTTAAATGCCAAAATATTCCAAATAACCTAAAGGATGGCAGTAGTATATCGATAAAACCAATGAGTTTTAAAAATGTGGGTGGGGAGCAAAGCACTTAACTCCTTACTGCCTCAGTTGACCCAATAAAAGGACGGTGTTTTGTACCAGGCAGGCTACAAGTATGAAGCAGGATGTTGATACAAACAAGTGCAAATTAATTTGACATCTATACATCATTGAAACTGTATAGAATCTGGCAAAGTTAAGTATTTTGCTGCATCTGAAAAGATGGCACTGCCAGTCGACAGGACTGTGGCTGTCTTTGGCTCAGGTGTAATGTCTAATTTGTTTTCTGTTCTAGAGCCCATCATCCATTTCTCTGAGATAAAGTACAGTGTACGTGAACCTCAGGTCAAAGGTGACGTGGCTATAGTGAAGATTCCTATCCTGCGTGTTGGAGACACCTCAAAGGTCTCAGTGGTGAGAGTGCACACCAAGGACGGCTCTGCAACCTCCGGAGAAGACTACAACCCGCTGTCAGAGGGTGAGAACCCCATTTAGTGGCTGCAAAGAGCGTATGTTGGAGATATGGATGATCATTGCTCACTTCACTGTCTCTGTGTCTAAGATGTCGAGTTCAAGGAGGGTGAGAAGGAACACTTTGTGGAGATTGAGATCCTGTATGACGGTCAGAGAGAGATGAGAGAGGCCTTCACTGTGCACATGAAGCCTGATGACAACATGGTGGCTGAAATAAAGGTGACACAAAGGCCACACGGCACACAAACAAATATAAATCAGTAGCAAGTCCTATATGTGCACACGTACAGTGCTGCATATC
This sequence comes from Oplegnathus fasciatus, assembly GCA_003416845.1. Lineage (NCBI taxonomy): Eukaryota > Metazoa > Chordata > Actinopteri > Centrarchiformes > Oplegnathidae > Oplegnathus > Oplegnathus fasciatus. Next base: position 165,328 of record NTHP01000621.1, read on the forward strand.
TACACACGTGAGCATGCGCCCTGTCATGTCAGCCTGTGTTAAAATAGCCAGGCAGCAGCTGGCATTGCTGTCAGCGCGCCTGAACCACAGAGTCTTATAAAAAGCTTTTCCCTCTGGAATGAGATGTGGAGGGGAATGTCCCAGCAGAGCCAAACAGTAGACAAACCTATAAACAGAACTGCAACTTTCTACCCATGTACTCTACATCAGGCATGTACTGTTCACGTGACAAATCCAAAATTCAAATGTTTGAAGATACAACTAAATCTGTTGGAGGAACAGTGAAAAGGATGCTATAGATTTGTCTTGAAACAAGGCATTCAGAAACAAATATTTGCATCTACACCTCACCAACATTGGTTTAGGAGTTATCTGTGAAAAGTGCTTTATTAGTAGCTACATGTTAGCAGTATCCGCATCAGAATCGAATACATTCTTCCTTTGTCCATGGACCAGACCAAAAGTTTTTAAAGTTGATAACCAGCTAACGATGCCTTTCCTCTTCTTCCTAGATGAACAAGGCCATTGTGTACATTGAGGAGATGGACAGTGTGGCAGATGTCACCTTCCCTGCTGTGCCCCAGGTGGTTTCCCTGCTCATGTATGATGACACAGCTAAAACCAAAGACAAGCCCCACCCGCCCAATGGATACCCTGTTGTGTGTGTGACGGTGAGTGTAATGCTTCTGCTGTTTCTGAGAGCCACACACACACCTCCAGATTTCTTTAATTCTTCAGTTGCCATCTGTCTTGTCGTCTCTCGCAGGCTTGCAACCCGAAATACCACGACTTTGACAAAACCGGTTCCATCTGCTCTGCGGAGAACATCAACGACACACTCACTCAGTATCGCTGGCTGGTCAGCGCCCCCACCGGGTCAGATGGAGTGACCAGCCCCATGAGGGAGGTGGACACTAATACTTTCTTCACCAACACCAAGTCCATCACTTTGGATTCAATCTACTTCCAAGCCGGCTCAAGGGTTCAGTGTGCAGCAAGAGCCTTCAATGCTAACGGAGATGCCGGCTTGGAGCTGTCCAGCCCCATTGCTGTGATCAGCAAGGAGGAGGGTGAGTGAAGGACTCATGAAACATGGGGGATGGATGCAAATTTATGCTCGATATAGAATTAATCGGTTTAACTAACCTTTAACTCTTTGCAGGTATGTGTCAGCCTCGTATCCAAGGCACTGTTGGAGCTGAACCTTTCTCTGCTAAGATCCGCTACACCGGTCCAGATGACCCAGACTTCCCCAACCTCATTAAACTGACTGTCAACATGCCTCACATGGATGGTGAGCAGTGGTTGATGCAACCATTGATATGTAGTCACAATTGTTCAGGAAACTAGACAAAGACCCAGAAAATAAATTAACATGCTTTTCATTCTCAACAGGCATGTTACCTGTGATCTCCACAAGACCTCTGTCCAATTTTGAGCTCACCCTGAGCCCGGACGGCACACGTGTAGGCAACCATCGCTGCTCCAACTTGCTGGACTTCAACGAGATCCAAACCGGCCATGGCTTCATCACAGACGCAACAAAGAACCCTGAAATCATTGGCGAGACTTCACCCTACCAGTACAGCGCGATCATGCGCTCTGCCAACTCTCTGCGCTTCTACAGGAACCTCAACTTAGAGGCTTGCCTCTGGGAGTTCACCAGCTACTACGACATGTCAGAGCTGCTGAATGAATGTGGAGGCTCCATAGGCACCGATGGACAGGTAGGAAATGCATAAAGGCAAAAACTACACAATCAAACATTCTTAAGGGCTGGTCACACCAGCATTTAATCAGTGGATTCACTCCCAGAATTTCACATGAATTTCACTGTGTCACTTCAAACTCATACAGAGATACTTCCTACATTTTCCTTTACAATGTCTCTTCATTCGATCTCTTGTTTAGGTGCTTAACCTGGTCCAGTCCTATGTCACCCTGCGTGTTCCTCTGCACGTGTCCTACGTTTTCCACTCTCCAGTTGCTGTGGGAGGCTGGCAGCACTTCGACCTGCTGTCAGAGCTCAAACTCACCTTTGTGTACGATACAGCTATTCTGTGGCAGGACGGCATTGGCAGCCCACCTGAGGCTGAGCTACAGGGTATGTTCTCAGACCAGTACTGGTGCTTACAGAAGGGAAAGAACATTTAAGTCCATTTGTGAAGCACTGTAAAACTTTGTTCCCTGTTCTCATAGGAGCCATGTACCCAACCAGTATGCGTATAAATGAGGAGGGACGTTTGGTGGTCAACTTTAAGACAGAGGCTCGCTTCAGGGGGCAGTTTGTTATGTCTCATCCAGGTAAGAGAGTGGCACCCACACACACACACACATCCCCTAAATCCATCCAATGTGGTCATTCTATACAGCAACCTCCTATTGGATTACCCTGTGGCCCACATCCTCTCTTCATCTATTTCTGGAGTTCCACATTAGGGGTCCTTCCTGTGTGAAAGTGCCAGAGGTCATTTCAGCAAATGTCAAAATGACCCTGCAGTGTTTAAAGTTAGGAAGCAAGTGGCACAAACAATGTAGAAGGTTGCTCTATAAATAAAAAGGAAGACACCGTTGCTAGTCATAGTTTGGACAAAATGCAGCTTTAAAGATTTACGACTGTATACATGCTTGTTTTCAGGAACCAGCGTGTCATCCATGGTGATGTGTGCCGACCACCCGGGGCTGACATTCACTCTCGCCCTGGTCAGGACCGAGCCCACGTACAACCAGCCCATGCAGCAGTGGAGTTTTGTCTCTGACTTTGCTGTGAGTTGATTCACAATCAAAACTCACCAGCCGTGTTGAAATGATCATAGACAGTCTTAACATCTTTGTTTCTGTGTGACCTGTAGGTGCGAGACTACTCTGGGACCTACACAGTGAAGGTGGTCCCCTGCATTGCATCACCCAATGGGGAGTTCAGCATCCCTCCTGTCTGCCACCCAAGAGAGCCGCTTACGTTTGACATGGACATCCGCTTCCAGCAGGTTAGTCCGGATATCCTGACAAGAATCCCCTGGCATTATTTAGTTCTGCATTCACAATAGTGAGGTCCAAAGCAAGAACACGTAAGGTTTGAATTGTTTCCAGGGCAGTTACATTTGTCAGGAAAAGTTTCAAATTTCTAAATATCTTGAAACAAACCAGAGTTCTGGAAGATCCTTCTTGTTGATGTTGATTTGCCAGGGAAGTTACATTATCTCACCCTAATGGTAGATTCTCAGTGCCTTTAACCATATCTGCCACTTTCATTAACACCCGAATCTGTTCTGTGTATGGTAACCCTTGTTCTAGGTGAGTGACCCAGTTGCAGCTGAGTTTAGCCTCAACACTCAGATGTTCCTGCTGTCTAAGAAGGAGTTGTGGTTGTCTGATGGCTCCATGGGCTTCGGAGAAGGGACTGATGCTGCTTTTTCAGACGGTACTACAACACTGCCACCTAATGGATTTTAGTAAACATTGCAGCTGAGGACCTTTGCCCCCCCTGACAATCCCATGTTGTAGTCTCGCTTAGCATTTCATCTGTTCTTTGTTTCAGGCTCCATGATCTACGGGCGTGTGATGGTGGACCCAGTCCAGAACCTGGGTGACTCCTTCTCTTGTGGCATTGAGAAAGTCTTCCTCTGCACTGGAGCAGATGGCTACGTTCCCAAGTACAACCCCACCAACAAGGAGTATGGCTGCCTGGCAGATGCTCCCTCTCTGCTTTACAGATTCAAGATCCTGGTAAGATGCAGTGAATCCATAAGGGCAATACTTACACGTGTTGTGGTAGCCAAAAGAAGTAGAGGTCATTTCTGATTTCTGTGTATGTTGTTCTGCAGGACAAGGCCCAGCCAGAGACTCAAGCTGCCGCATTTGGTGATGTTGCTTTTCAGGCCACACTGGCTCAAGACACACCTGGAGGTCTGCCTTTGGTCAGACAACCGGGATCAGATGGTTTCACACTCTCCTCATCTCCACTTTTCCAGGTGTGTATGATTCTCAAACTACAGTATATTCATGTGTCACTTTAGCACATACATCAATAAGGAAAGGACTCAAACGTGTGTTTCTTCTGCAGGTGGCTGCTGGTCGAGAATGGTTCATCCACACTATTTACACAGTCCGCTCCAGAGAAAATGCCAACCGCAACATTGGCAAGCGCAGCGTGGAGTACCTGCATCACAGCATGTCCTCTGTTGAGCAGCCCGAGACCTCCAACATGGCCACACACCGCCACCGCCGTGCTGCCCCCGCTTTCTCCAGCCCTGCTCTGACCCAGGACATCGGTGTTGAAAACAACAGGGGCACCAACATCCAGCACATCGCTCTGGACCGAACAGACCGCATGGTGGTCAGCCAGCGCCAGCCCTGGTCTCCTAACCGTGACCCCCTACTGGAGCGCCCCTTGCTGGAGAGTTCTGGCAGAGAGGCGGCGGACACCTCCACCCTGCCCATGTTAGTGGGCCTTGCAGGTCTGATCCTCCTCATCTGCCTCATTGCCACCATTGTCATTCTGCTGCTGCGGCGCAAGAAGAGGGAAAAGAAGACCCAGTTCCCTCCGTACACCACCTCCTCTTCTTCTGCCTACAACCAGGGCCCAGCGGGCATGTGGAGCAGCTCAGACAGCTCTGAGGTCTAGATGTGGACCCCCTTCCACCTCAAACACCTGCCACCTATTAAAAAAGACTATGATAGTCTCCTCCACCATTGTGCCTTCAAAGCCCAACTCTTGTAGCACTGAATAGAGCCCAGTACAACCTGTGGACAGCACAATATGTCAGTGTTTGGGGTCTACATACAGAGAATGCACCAGAGTTTTCGGAGGTGTATTGATCTCTGATAACGGTTAGTTCTTGCTGTAATGTACTGTAGGTTTCTGCCTTTTTTCGCAGCCTATTTTGAATTATGGACGTACGTAGAAGCCCCTAAAAGTGATTCACCTGCTTCATTGGTTGCTAAGTTGTAAAATATCCCGCTTTACCCAATGTTTGCAAATGCATGAAAATCCCAGTGTAGTAAATGGAATTATCTCACGAGTAAAAGGCAACCTTGTTTAAATTTCATGAAAGAAAATAATTTTCTATGTTCCTCCTTTAAAAATAACTAGTTTACCAAGTTTTTTATTACTGTAATTCACTGTGTTCATTATTTTGTTTTGTGGAGAGTAGAGCAAAATGGACTGAATGTTAGTTGACGCTGACCTTAATGAATGATAATGTGATAAATGATTTTTAGTATTGATTTCACTGTTGTGCTTTAAAAAGCCTACAGTATCTGCCCACTGCTGAGTAACAATACCACTACGGTGTCATTGAAAGGGATTGTAAATGTCATTTTAGTTTTTTGAGAATGCAGAAATTTACTTTTTTTTTTACATTTTTCAGGTCAATATGGCTGAAATCAGATGCAAAACTATCTGTGTACATAACAATGTAGGACTATGAAAAAAAAGGTATTATTACACCCTGGTGAAACTTGAAAAATTATGAACTATACGTCTATACGTCTTTCTGGTTTGTTGATCAAGTCCTGAAAAAACAAGTGCAGTATAAAAATTATAATTACTCTTCTACAGGTGACAGTATATCTTAATGTGCCAATTGTTAGTAGACTTTTATGGCTTATTAATTTTGTGTCAATTTCAATAGTTTGGATGTATGTACACCTCAACTGCCAAATATAAATGTCTTTTTTGAACCAGTGTCTTATTTACCAGAGTGCTCACATTTTTAAAAAAAAGGGGATGTTTATTTGTGACGTTCAAAAAGACATTTTCTACTTCACATAGGAAGATAAAAGAACAAAATGTTTTCTTACAAATAAAAAGGGTACATATTGTTTCGAGCAATGGAATGTGGTACAACCAACAGGCATAAATACATTTATTTCAAATTTAGTACTAGTAAAAAAAAACAAAAAACTAGCAAACAAAAAACTAAACCAGCACAGCTGCAGTGTTTAGGTAAGTGACAACAAGGCAAGCTTGTAAAGGCGCACTTCCTAAAACCTAATACGACAAGATCAGTCCATCAGAGGGTTTTACACAGTACATTATGACAGCCTGCAAAACAAACACAGACACTAGGACTAACGATACCGGAGCTGGCTGCCGCTCTCAAATTCTGGCGCTGTACGCAGTAGATTCACGTCGTGAACAGCTTCACAACTTGAGCTTTTTCCTGCGTCCACGACCATCTGGAGTTCCCTCTGACTTCCGTTTCTGAGCCTAGGTAAGAGGAGAAAATTATTAGGAAAGATTTCACAAAGTCAGTTCCCACTGGACAAAAACAGGGTTGGGTAACGAAATCTCAATACTTATTTGTACGTTTAGAAAATGTATCCATAGCACAGAGTACGGATAGTATCAAAAAGTTTAATTGATCGTCTGGTCTGATTTGTAGTCTTTAATTTAGTATTTTATTTTGAAAACTTTGAAAATAAAAACGCTTTTGTGGAAATGCATGTTTTTTTTCCTCAATATAAAAAGGTATGAAATTATCATTCTGAAACTCTATAATCGTACCAGCACTGGTGTTGAAACATTTCAAACAATACAGAGTCCTAGACAAATATCATTTTGAATTTGAACAACTCAGTTAGCATCAATACACAAATGGTTTGCTTCCTGTAATACGAGATGGATTTGTAACTTACTGAGCCAGTCTTTGGGCCCCGTTTCTTTTTCTCAGCCTTCTCCCTCTCCTCCAGCTCCATGTTCTCTCTCTCTATCAGTGTGATCAGGGTGTTACATCGCCTCTGGAGCTCCTACACACACACATCATCGAACATAATTTTATTTTTAGGCATTATTTTTAAAACATCATGCACAAAAACAATAGTACAAAGAAGCCAATATTTACCATGGCAGTCCTGGATTTGAGGAACCAGTCGAAGCGGAACTGAGGTGAGTTGCGGATGCACTGACGTAGCTCGTCGTACACACTCTCCTTGTCGAAGCCCAGCTTGTGAAGCATGCAGATAAGGAAGCGGTCCTCCTCCTCTGTGTAGTTCTTGCCTTTGTTGGTGCCATAGGAGATACGGAGCTGATGGAAGGGAGCCTTGTAGCGACCAATCTGGGCAAGGAGATGAGAAACATATTTAGGGAAACGTTAATTAATCAGGAAGAGCAGATAATGTGATGAAGAGATAATTAAGGGATCAGAGCACGATTTAGAGTTTAAGTGTTTAACACAAGGCTTAATGAGATAAAGCTAATTAGGTAGTTTAAACCAGAAATGAATAACCAAATGGCTGACAGTCAGCTACCTTTGAGTCCAGTGCTTTCTTAATGCTGATCCTTCTCTGGATTCTGGCCTCTCCTCTTTCTATCTGGGCCATGATCTTCTCGATGTCCTGCAGCTCATTACAGCGCTCCCAGAATACAGCTGGAGGAACAAACACAAACAGGAATTCACTAAATATGCTGAGAAGTCTAAAGTAGAGAGTAGTAGTAGGCAGAGTACAGGTTTAAAAAAATGAGTCTTTACCAGAATATTCCATGACTTCCTCTGGAGTTTTTCCCTCAACCTCTCTGGCAATGTTCTCAATATCATCTCTTCCCCACTTCTCGTTGGCTTTGATGAACTGGTTGAAGTCTCGTTTGTTCCAAATAGTAAATCCCTGCAGTGAAGGTACAGCTGATCAACATATGCGCAATCTAGATCCAGACACAAAACATTTCATTTTGACTACACTTTACTGTATTTAACGAGAATAATCAGTACCTGTTGCAGCAGATTCTCCTTCTCCTCCAGTTCCTCCTCTGTGAGAGCCTCAGCCTCATCGATCTTACCCTGCTCTTCTTTCTGGAGCTGGGCTGAGTTTGGCATGTCTGGGTTACGGGGAACCTAAAGAGACACGGCCACCCAAGGACTTAGGGACATTTCTAAAGACATTTGTACTCAAATTTGGACAAGTAATCTATTTCTCATCTGAAAAAAAACATCCTTGTACCTTGTAGCCTATGGTCTTTCTGTAGAACAGAATTTCCTTTTCTAGAAGCTCAAAAAGACGTGGAGGGAAGAACTGGAAGTCCTGGACATTTGGCTGCTTGGGAGGACGAGGAGCCTGGGAAATGGAGTCAAACAAACAAATGTTATGCAATACGCAGGATAACATGCCATCCATCATAAGAACATTGTAATTACACATTCTGTTGCATTAAAGCCTTATTTCCTAAGGGTGTCTGTAGAGTGATCCGCCCCTACCTTGGGCGCTTTGGGCTCACTGACTCGCAGAGCTTCTCTGAAGTAAGCATCCACAGCGTAATTGGCTTTCCTTTCTCTCTTCGGTGGCTCAATCCAGTTGGTAATGACCTGAATGAAGAAGCAACAGGGGGAACAAGGTAAAGACTCAAAGGTTCATGTTGTTGGAATAAGGCAATTAAAGACTGAATACTGATGTAAGTTTTTTTTTTTGTTTTTTTTTACCTTTTTCTTCTCCCTGTAATCTTCTCCTTCAAATGTGTACACACTGCTGTTTTCTGTGTCCATGGTGAAGTTTCTCAGAGAGCTCTCACCCAGTGAAGACAGCTTCTCCTTCATCTCCATAGTCTAGCACATGACAAGATCAGAGTGTTAATTTTTAGGGCAAATTGAAAAGCTTGATACAAAAAAAGCATTGTCTGTAGATTTTCTCTAAAGCACCCAGACTCACCTTCCTTTCACCCCTCTCCAGGATGGCATCAATATCATCGTCTGTGATTTCGCTCTCTTTGGAGGCAAACACGTGTGTGGCACCATGGCGGATGATGGACAGCATCTCATCTTTGCCCAGCTTGTTTGCACTCGGATCCACAAGTCTTCCTGTTAAACAAAGAGAAGACAACTTAGTGGCTTACTCATATCGCCTATTGGTATTTTCTGTAATGTACCAATTTTAAATTTCTCTGAGATCTGAGATTATAGCTACTGATAAGACAGGAGAGATGAGTTACCTTGCTGGATGACAATGGAGTCCAGGCGCAGTTTCATCTCGGCCCTCTCCACAATCCTCTCCTCCACTGTGTTCTCAGTGATGAAACGGAAGACGCGTACCTGCTTCTGCTGACCAATCCTGTGGGCTCGGTCCTGAAATAAAAAGATGAAACTGGTCAAGTCCCCTGCATCTGAAATGAAAGTTATATAACATGCACGCTCACTTTTAGGGAAAGAAACAATCAGACTGGGCAGTTCAGCACTTCGGAGTACTGACCATGGCCTGAAGGTCGACTTGAGGGTTCCAGTCTGAGTCGTACAGGATGACCACATCCGCTGTAGCCAAGTTGATACCCAGTCCTCCAGCTCTGGTACTCAACATGAAGATGAACTTAGAGCTGTTGGGCTCGTTGTATGCGTTGATAGAGATCTGAAAACACACAAAGACACATATAAATAATATTTATTCTACTAAATTAATCGTATGGTTTCCTGAGAAAAACAGATGGTAATCAATAGACCTAAATCTGTTATATGACATCTTTTTATACAAGATACAGGCACCACACCTGTCTCTCCTCGTGCGGCGTCTGGCCATCCAGGCGACAGTAGCCGTAGTTCCTCCACATGCAGTAGTCCTCCAAGATGTCCAGCACCCTGGTCATCTGACTGAATATGAGCACACGAGAACCTGGAAAGAAGGAGAAACGGCAGCATGAGTCAAACCAATGTATAAAAAAGCTTTAACTGTTTGAAATAATCTATTACATGAATGTATTTTATGTACTACAGATAGGTTTCCCCCTATGTTGTCTAAGCTAGGTAAAAAAATTGTCAAACACGTGAGGGCCATGTACATACCCTGCTCCTTCATCTTGGGTAGCAGCTTGTCCAGCACCACCATCTTGCCACTGTTCACCACCAGGTGGAGGTCAGTTGTGTATGGGGGACCAGGCTCGGCCCCGTCGAACAGGTACGGGTGGTTGCAGCACTTCCTCAGCTGCATGAGGACGTTCAGCAGACGCATCTTGTCCATTTTACCCGCTGAGTTCAGAATGTCAATGTCCTTCATCAGAATCTTTGTGTACCTGATGGGTGGTGACAGGAGTTACAATGACATACTAGTGTACAACAATTTCATGTCAGTTCAGGTTATTTCAAGCTGTGTAGAACAAAGAAGCTTAGGAAGTAGAGCTTTTCTGAGGATGCTTACCACTCTCGCTGCATCTTACTCAGGCCCACATACATCTTGATCTCTTTTTTTGGGAGCAGAGTCTTCTCTACGTCAGCTTTTATACGACGGAGCAAGAAAGGACGCAGAACCTTCACAACAAAAATGGCGGTGTCAAAAAGAGTAACACACCTTAAAATTTACAGATTAGTTGGATGTTGACATGAGGAACATTCAATACATACAGTGTGAAGACGTTCGACCAACTTCTGATCACCCAAGCAGTTGTTTGTGTCAAACCAGGAATCAAAGTCCTTTGGGGGGAAGAAAGTAATTAGTGCCAGGATACAGAAAACTGTTCTTCTTATTAACGGACCACATCAGCACAACTGAGGACTCCAGCTTGAAAGCAGGTTTACGTGCTAGTGAAGTTCCCCGTTGATCTTCTTACCTCTGCTGAGTTAAAGACATCGGGCAGCAGGAAGTTCAGCAGAGCCCACAGCTCATGAAGGTTGTTTTGCAGGGGTGTTCCAGTCAGCAACAAACGATTGGTGGTCTTAAATTCTCGCACAATTTCTGATAGCTATGGGACATAAAAGGGCATTTTTGCTTTATTAGGCAATCTTGTAAAACGCTAAGTGGTTCTGATATAAATATCTATTTTATTTCAGTAGCTATCAGACCTTTGATTTCTCATTCTTGATCCTGTGGGCTTCGTCAATGACCAGGTATCTCCAGTTGAACTTCTTGAATACAGCCTTTTCAATGATGAGCATCTCGTAGGATGTGACGCACACATCCCATTCTCCAGGCAGCAGCACATCTCTGATCAGGGCAGTCTGAAATTGAAGCAGCATTGTGTTTAGTTTCTTTGAACCAGCAATACATAGCTTAATTTCATCCCAAAATAAATTTGTGTCCCAGCAAGAATAAGGGTAGTGTTGGACAGATAACTAGTTATTTTTCATGAGTGAAGCTAAAGTTGGCCTTAGTCCCCAGTGACGGATTGTCTACCTCAAAAAGATTCTTGGGCATGCTGTTGATGACTACAGTGTCCCCTCACTCCCCTTTCTTGCCTCCTCCACACATACAGTACAATCAGTAATCAAGCTGCTGTAACATGGAACGCATCAGTTATTTTGGTTAGGGTCCATATCATTAAACCCAAACCAGAAGCCAATTTCATCACTTTCACATAAAAAATGTAATCCCAGTTCAAAGTGTACTATTGCAGCCAGATCAGGGCTCCATGCACTGCTTTGCTTTGATCAAAAATGCAGATTCTGCACACAAAAACCTGACTTGCAAAATAAAAACTAAGGCTGCTATGCTAAGATTTTGTATGGTTGGCCAAACTAAATTCCCACTGTAAAACTAGCTAATTAAAATCAAGCAAACAGGAAGCACTACAGAGTAAATTACCAAGTCACGTCGAGTATTTCGAGTTACATTTGGATTTTCAGACAGTCATAATATTCTGACATAGCTTACCCTCTCATCTCTGTCTCCAATCAGGCAGACTGCACGGAGTGAAGGCACCCATCTCTTGAACTCATTCATCCAGTTGTAGAGGGTGGACTTGGGCACCAGCACCATGTGGGGACCAGGGATGTTTCTGTAGTGCTTCATGTAACCCAGCAGAGCAATAGTCTGCAGAGTCTTCCCCAAACCCTGAGAAGCAGAGAAGCAGTAGTCCATGTAAATACAACAATATTGTAAGATAAAAATATCCGTCAGTGTAGAGTAAATGTAAAGGTAAGAGTTTTGAGTCTGAGAAACTACTGACCATTTCATCAGCGAGGATGCCGTTGATGCCGTTCTCATACAAAGAGATGAGCCAGTTCAGACCACGGACCTGATAGTCTCTCATTTTTCCTGTTTTGACGTCTAGATGAGAGACAAGAAAACTCATCACTTCTGCTCATCATATATATATATATATATATATATATATATTTGCCATATGCCTTCCTCTCAAGCCTAAATAAAAACAGGCCATTGCTTACAGGAGGGAGAATCGTCAAAGCGAGTGCAGACATTAGTCGTCTTGGTGCTCTCGTTCAGTAGCTCTTCATCCTCCTCTTGCTCTGTGCGGCGATGGCGGTTGCTGTCAAACACAGAAAAGAAGCAAAATGTCATAATCACAGTTAGAGTAAACTTCTTAAAAATGAAAGAAATGTGTGTTGAGTGGACGTGTACTCACTCTCCGGCAGACAGCAGGTTCTGTTTCTCATCTTTCTTGATGCGAGGACGTCCTGGTTTCATCTTCAGGGGGGAGGTGGGGGTCTTCTGTGCGGCTGGTTGGATGAAATGAGCAAACAACTCTGTTTGCTTCAACAGGTACTCGAATCTGTTGGTCCGGTCTGTTTGCTATATACACAGGGAGACAGTCTTGTTAACTTATTTATCCAAGAACAGAGCAGTGAGCCGTGTAATGTAAGCCATAGAAAAAGTGTCCTTACCACTTTCTCCTCATACCCCGGAGTGGAATCTTTAGTTTTGGACGAGGAGGAGGAGGATGCATCTTGTCCATCAGGCCCGGCATCTGAAGATGATTCTTTTCCAGCATCTGAAGAATCAGACTTCTCCTGAGCAGGAAAAAAATAAACAAAGTTGTTTACTGACTATCCTCTGATTTTTCCAACAACAGTACACAGGAACAGACCAGACAGACTACCAGCTCTGATCTGGGATGCTCTCTGGAACCCACAGAGGAAGTGGGAGAGAGACGCATGATGGAAAAACTCCCAACCTCCCCTACGTGAAACCTTAAACACTTTGGGAAGCTGCTTCACCCTGTGGCGTGGTTTGTAAGTGAATCACAGTATTCAACCTGCACCTGACCATTATTTGTTCCTTATTTGTCACTACTTTTGTTTCAGTACACGTTGTAGTTACTATTTACGTTAGCATGCACAGTATTTGGTATTAGTGTTATTGTTACCCTTTTCATACTTTAATTTGTGTTTAGCAGGCAATGGTGGAATGTAACTAAGCACATTTACTCAAGTACTGTACTTAAGTACAAATTTGAGGTACTTGTACTTTACTTGAGTATTTCCCTTTCTTGCCACTTTATACTTCTACTCCACTACATTTACTCCCCTACACTAGTTACTTTGCATATTTAGATTATCAACACAAAATATTAATCAACAAATAAATTATGATGTATCATTAGAGGTTAAGCTGCCCAGCAGTATATAAAGTCATTAAAATTAGCCCCACCTTTATTAGCAGTAACATTAAAGTGATGTACACATTAATGCATCGCTAATTATAATCAAGTTGTATATTGTAAGATCTGAATACTTCTTCCACCACTGATAGCTGGTGCCCATAATGTTGTATTCTAGCTTTTTAAGGTTACTTATTTATACTGTACTGCTGTGACACTTTCCCTGCGTGGGATCAATAAAGTTTATTTAATCTGATCTTATTTTTAAGTGTTGAGCTGCACACCTGAAAGGTCTTAGGATCTTAATCAAAACTCAACACAAAGCCCAGAAGGAGCCAAGTTGCAGGCAGGCAGCATCTCTCCTCGGTTACTAAAGCTGCGCTGTCCCGCTGAAAACAAAGAGACAAGGACGGGACAGCTGAGCGGGGTGCTGCTCTTTACTTGTTTTCGCGAGGTTTTCCAAAAGCCGGTCACAATAACAAGCACCTCGCTGAGTGAATCTGGCCTGGGAGTAAACAAAAAGCACGCTGGGACTTTTAATGTGATGATCGATGGGGGGCTAGCGGGGCTAAGCTAGCAGAATGAGCGCTTATGAAACGGGCTGGCCTTGTTGCTGCTCTGTGCTGTAACGTTAGCTTCAGTCCCGAGTGGATGGGACCGAGCTGCTGTTGTCGTGAGCTAATGATAGCGCCTCCGCGGCTAGTTAGCTAACTAGTTAGCTCAGGCAGCCCGCATCAACACTGGCAAAGTGAAAGTTTAACATAGCAGGGTTTGAGGAACAAGAAGGTTGTGGACGCAGGTTTTCAGAGTTTGAGACCAGTGTGGCGGGTCTGTGGAAGATGTGCGCGGCGCTGAGAGGAGACAATGCCCGTTTTAAAACCATCTTACCTCCGCTCCTCCGGCTTCTTCAAGTTCGGTCTGCTCTTCCCGCTGTTCCACGCTTTTTTCGCTTTCGGACATTCTGGTCGAATTTCCTCTTCGATTCAGATATATCGTCCTTTATTTGGTGCCTTAAGTGATCCCGTGTATGAGCCGTTGAAGATTTTCCGAACTTTCTCGCGGTAAACGGGAACTATCCTGTTGTTTGTAATGAAAGACACACCGGTTGGTCTCAGGCAGCACGTTCGCGCTAGGAAGCTCGTTCGCGGACACCCGCGTTCACACAGCGCTAACGTTACCCGGTGAGTGCGATGTATCGCGAGACTTGGTCATGCTGCCTTCCGTGACAGCAGGACATGTTGGAATGTAGGTTAAATTTGTGTATTTTTTTTATTTTTGTTCAGTTTATTTCTTTATACAGCTGATTTTAAATGTAATAGGCATTGGCCCTCGACACCAGTGTGTGTTGTTACCCAAATTGTCTGTATAAATCGCTAAATCTTGGATGGAAGGAAGGGAATTGCGGTAATAACAAAAATCATCAAGTTTATTAAATCAAATATTATGGAAGCCCATTTCCGCCAATGTGATGGGAAAAAAGATCCTTTAAGTCATTATAGTGACAAACTTTATCGAAATAATGACTTAGTATCTCAAAAAATAACTTACTTATCTCGAAATAATGAGTTAGCTTCTCAAAATAATAAGAAACTTTCTCAAAATAATGACTTAGTATCTCAAAATAATGACTTACTTATCTCGAAATAATGAGTTAGTTTCTCAAAATAATAAGAAACTTTCTCAAAATAATGACTTAGTATCTCAAAATAATGGCTTACTTATCTCGAAATAATGAGTTAGCGTCTCAAAATAATAAGAAACTTTTTCAAAACAATGACTTAATATATCAAAATAGTGACTTATCTCGAAATAATGACTTAGTATCTCGAAATAATGACTTAATATTACTATTATTAATATTATTATTAATGTTGTTATTAATATTACTTAGTATCTCAAAATAATAAGAAACTTTCTCAAAATAATGACTTAGTATCTCTAGATAATGACTTAATATTTTGAGATTTTGAAAGTTTCTCACTATAATGACTTACACTTTTTTTCCCCATCACATTGGCGGAAATGGGCTTCCATGTATTATCCTTGGTAACAAGCTTGCTGGACCACTCAAAACACTTTGGTTTGGTTAAATCAGACCACATTGTCAGTCCAAAAGTTAAAAGAAAAAAATCAGTGCATAAATCATAAAATGACTTGAATGATCTAATTTACGGTGGAGATCATTTAATTGCATGCAAGAACAAAATAAATTCCAAATTGTGCACAGTAAACAGAACATTATGCCATCTTGACTGAATTGAAAGATTTTGTTTAATTTGCAAAGAAGATAATTATTTCACTAGTTTAAAGTCGGAATATGGGCTTCATTTAGAAAGTGACATTTTTTAATTATTATACTTCACAGTATAGTTCATTTGTGTAAATATATGTTTCTTGTACATGTAAAGTAATTTGTGTAAATATATTAACTCATTCCCACAGGACAGCTATATAGTTTTTTCCTCAGGAAATCTGAAGAATTTCCCCATAGTAATAATTTAAAAAACACAACTTTGATTAAGATGTCCATCAATCCTGTCTACCTATTCTGTAGAAACATTTTTTGAGCATTGTCCCAATGTAAACTGATTATGAAGACAAGTCCAAATTTGTGATTGACAGGCTGATATTTACAGTGGAGAGACATCCAGCGTGGCTTTCATAAAAGCTGAGATAAACATGCTGAACCGTATGCTTGGTTGTATTTATTATGCATGACATAAATGTATACACAAATATACTTAACACACTTCACGTCACTTTAATATGGAATTTCAGGAAACTGCTTTGAAAATTTGAAAGGAAAAATTATACCCATGTCAGTAATGTTTCGGTAGCAAAGAAACACCAAGGGACACCGAAATAAATGCTGCAGAGTTCATTGGACGAGGAGTAATTGAATGCAGCACATGAAACGCACAGAAACGGCTCAAAAGTGCCCAAATATCTTTATGAAAATTTAACTACATTTAAATCCTGTCATTCAAAACGTTCAAAAAGATCGTTCAGGGAGAAAACACTGATTTTATTACTCAAAATTCAACAACTGCGTAACAGGCAATGTGAAGACGAAAATTGCTTCACCCAAGGGTCCTACCAACATCTCTGTCTACAGGAATGACGTCTGCAGAAGGTTAATCAGCTGATTCTGAGCGATCAAATGAACCAAAATAACACGGTTTTATCTGTCAAAAGACGTTTAACATAGACCCACAATTGACGATATTCTGGTCGGACTCGGTTGACATGCTTTATTTGGGTAAGTACAGACCGTAAAGCTAATGTACCGCGCTAATACATGTCGGTATTTATGCTAAGTCAGTGGAACCTAACGTTACTGAGCTAACGTCAGGCCTGTTTGCTTTGTTCATTTTATTGTTGTAGGAGGATGTTCGTAACAACTGTTGCTATGGAGCGGGAGACCTGGCTCCAGCGGTTTAGATATAATTAGCATTACAGCCATAAAACCTCCGGACATGTAAAGGTATCCGTTAAAGTTAATGTTGCAGCTAGCGTTAGCATGCTAGCCGCCTGTATGCACACAACAAGCACAGACAGCGGCTGGTCGCTGATCTGCTGAGGCGGCGAGATAAGAGGACAAACATCAGGTGTAAAGTGGTGTTAAATACGTGTAACGTAATAATACGCTGGTCTGCCGATGTTACGACAGCTAACTGAATATATGAATTAGTATGGTGTACTGAGGAAATTAAAAGAAAAAGGAAAAAATATAAAAACATTATAGTTACCTGTCAAAAAAATCTCCGTAAATAAAGTGATGGATGGCCGAAAGTGACACAAAAAAAATCAGTGACAGCACTGAAACTATCTTAACTATTATATCTGTTTTAGACCTGATCACATCTCAAATATTTAGGTACATTTTTCAAGTAAATATTTAGAAAATACAGTATGTTTGATTAAAAAGTAAACTTCAATTGTCTATTTGTTACTTGGCTTCAACGGGGCTCAGTCTATAGAAATATGATTACTGTGTAATAAACAATCTATTTAATTTTACAGTTTTTCCATTCATAACTTTAACTTGGTACTGAAAAGATGAGTTGATCATTTAGATGACTAACCAACAGAAAATTAATCTACAACGATTTCTAAAATCATTTAATTGGCAAAGTCATTTTTCAAACAAAAATGTTCAACATTCTTGCAGCAAATGTAAGGATTTGCTGCTTTTCTCTTTTATATCATTGTAAATTCATTCCATTGAGTTATGGACTGGATTTTCCACTATTTTCTGACACATTTTAGACAATTTGATGAAAAGATTTTTTTTAAATAATTAACATGAAAACTATCAGTTAGTCTCTAATAAGTTCCTAATTTAAATTAGTTGTTGAAATTAGTTGTGTTGTATCATGGTGACAAGCATTATCAATATTAAAACAGTTTTTTCCAGTCTTCTGCACTGCACTGCTGTACACAAAAACTGTAATTATGTTGTATGTTTGTGTCATACCCATGCCCATTTGTCAAATGGTGAAAAGCACCATTTTCAACTCAATAGTCACGGTAAAAGTCTGTGAGCTCTACATTCCAGTTTCAGCACATTAAAGCTGAGTACACATGGTCTACCTTTGAATGCTAACAGTCACGGTGAATGTGGACAATGTGGGGACTGGTCAATAGACGTTTTGACTTGTCACAGTAGGAAAAGCACAGCTGGCTCTGTTCTATTCAGATATCCCACTAAGACACAAAACCACGACCCTGAAACTGAAGCAGATAAATGGAAATAATGCATTATTATTATTTATACCTGTGCTTTTCCTGCTGTGACATGTCAGAATATCAAGGATTGGACCAGGCTCTTGATATCTTGAATTCATTTAAAACAAAAATGCAAACTGTGATATATTAAATGTCAGCTAAGTGTCAGCTAATTATTTCCTCAATTGCCTTCCACAGACCGTCATCATGGACAAGATTTTGGAGGGCCTTGTGAGTTCCGATCACTCTGTTCCAGTGAAGAGGGCCATCGTGAAGAAGGTAGTGGAAGCGGCAGAGAAAGAGGTGACTGAGGAGCAGTGTCAGTCGCTGTTTACTCTCACCACCCGCCTCATCTTGCTTGGTGAAGATGCCTTCCAGAGGCAGATTGGCCTCCAGGTTTTGGACGCTTACGCGCGTTACCACCGCCCAGAATTTGAGCGTTTCTTCAGTAAAGACTTTGTCCTCAGTCTTCTCCAGCAGGGCTATGGCCAGCTGGACCGCAAAGACCCGGCCATTATAGACTACATCCACTGCTGCCTGCGGCTGCTCATCAGCTGCCCCTCGGTGCTGGAGATCTTCAGCGTGATCCAGGTGGAGGTTTTAAGGATGGTGTGTGAGCGTCCAGAACCTGCTCTCTGTGCCCGCCTGAACACTTTGCTGTCGGACTTTGTGCAGTGCATCCCGAGGGATAAGTCGGGCGTTTTGTTCTGCCAGCAGCTGGTGAGGACCATCAGTTACTTCCACTGCTTTGCCAGCCAAGAGCGGGAGCTGAGAGAGTATGTGGGTCAGGTGACTAAGGTTAGCACACTGCTGCAAAACATCTGGAAGGCTGACCCAGCCACACTGCTTCCCTCACTGCAGGAAGTCTTTGCCACTATCTCTTCCACAGGTGAGACGCCTTCCTTCCTTCCTTCCAAAATGACTAGAATACATGGGATTGCTGTTTAGAGGAATAAAAAAGTATCTTATTTCCTACTTGAGCTAAAACTGCCTTTATTTTTCTGTAGGGCAAGTTTTGGAACACCTGGAATACATATAGATGTCCTAAAGAAACTTAAAATATGAACAAATTTGGATTTTATTAATAGATTTATAGATCTGTCTGCCTAGTCTGCCTACCAGTAATGAAAAAAGAGTACTTGCATTTGGCAGCATGGACCCGTGACTTATACCCCTCCTTACATAAGTCTTGGCAGTAATACCAGGGTTTTTAGCGCATGATTGAGCACCCGGGAACAGTTACCTTGTTTCATTTTGTTTTTTCAGAGCCCTGCCAATAGCTGACTTTGATCCCTTGGCTTAGTTCTCTCATCTGTGTAGTTTGGATGTTCATCCAATAATATTCAGCATTATTGGCACACAGATTATTTTCATTTTGGAGGTACACACTTGTCATTTCTTGGAGCAATGACTTCCAAATTCACTGATTCAAGAAGTGCATTTTCCTCATGGGCAAATATTGAAAAGCATATGCTGTGAAGTGAATAGTTCAGAATATTTCAGCCGAAGTCGGAGCTGCAGTTCTTTTGTTGATGGTAAATTTCAGGGATGTCCTGAGCCTACTGTGCAGTGTTAGCGACCAAACTGTTGGGCAGCATAAAATAAACAAACAGTACGCAGCAGTTTCAATTGAATAGCCCAGTGAGCAATGCGAGCAGAGTCGCTTTGGGTTAAAAGGTCACTCTGCCTCTGTTTCAGTGACATTTTTCAGGTGAGCTACGTTTATGAAATGCTGCCGTTGAACTTCAGTCTTTTGTTCATGCTGAGTAAGCTGCTGTCAAAATCATGTCCCATCAACAAATTCACAGATTCACACTCCTCTTCACAGATATTGCACAAACACTGCGGGACGCTGTTCAAAATATTACAGGAAACCATCAAAGAAAAGCTGTGGTGCATGATATATTTTGTTAATGCAGTGCTACTCAGCTGTCAAAGCAATTAAGTTAAGTTTATTAATTTTAAAGTAGACCTACTTTAGTTTGTGTGCTCTGTGCAGCTGTATTATGTATGAAGAAATAAATATTCTACTCCACTCAATATCGGCAGATACTCAATATTAAAGAACTTTGATCTAGATCGGGGGCTAAAAACTTTATTTAGACACCCACATGAAACAATTTTCAGATGCCTTGGCAGGAGATGGACAGAACGACAGTAACAACTTAAAATATAATGTAGCCAAACAGCCTGCAATAAATACAAACTTTGTGAAGCTCAGAATGTTTTAAATCAACAGCGCTGAATATTTTTTGAGCCCTTAGTTTGTGATTGTGTTGCACTGCATTATATTTCAAAGTGCTCCAAATTTTCACAATCATAAAATCTGACTGGAAATGCACATGTGTACCCCATTTACTGTCCACTGATACAAAAGTGAAAGGTGGGGTTGTGTATAATTGTGTATCATTTCTACCCTGATTTATTTTTTGCAGACCCCTGCTTTGACCCATCCATTGCTCTGGCCAGCCTGGTGCAGCACATCCCCGTCCAGATGATCACAGTGCTTATCAAGAGTCTCACCACAGACCACAATGTCAAAGACGCAAACATGACTAAAGCACTCTGCAGGTTACCTCACACATCTAGTCATCCGAGATTAATGGCTTTTGAAATGTGTTATTCTAAAAGATTTGTTATTATGATACACAATAGTATAGCACATCTGTGTGTTACCATAATGTCACAGCATTTTAGCACATTATTTACACTCCTCTTCTCTCCATCTAGGATGATTGACTGGCTTTCTTGGCCTCTGGCCCAACATGTTGATACCTGGGTCATTGCTCTGCTGAAAGGACTGGCTGCAGTGCAGAAGTTCACTATCCTCATAGATGTCACGCTGCTTAAAATTGAACTGGTTTGTAGTGAGAACTTCTCATTTTGATTTGTTGTGGACCTCAGGAAGCTGGCCAGAAATTGTCTGCATCTTTTAAAGCTACACAGATGTTGAACTACAGTAATAAAGAAGCTGGATTGCAGCAATTCTTCTTAAAGATATTTTACTGAAGGCTGCTAAAAAGACTCGCTTGAATTATCGAAGCAATTCCCCGGTTCATATAAATGTATTCATGACTTAAAAATGTATTTTTTAACCCACAGGTATTCAGTCGTCTGTGGTACCCTATTGTGCGGCAGGGGGCGCTAGCTGTGCTCTCGCATATGCTGCTGAGTTTCCAGCACTCTCCCGAGGCCTTCCATTTGGTAAGGGATCTCCTGTCTCCTCACAGCCCATTTCCCTCTCATATGGCCACTTTATTGGTTTTCTCATTTTCTTCTCTTCTGGCTTAAATTACTTCAAAGCTGTGTAGACTTCTTTTCCCAGAACCCCAGGCTCGGCGCCGCTCTCCCACTAATGATGTGTGAAGCACTTAAATGCCAAGCAATGGCCCTCGAGTTGGCCAATTTCATTAGTATCTAAAAACACGAATAGTCTCAAAAATACTCAGCAAATGAGACTGAAACACTCTGTGGGGTTCCTGATGTGCAACTCCCCTCTGGCTGGCCGTGCTGCAGATTTGTATGATTAATATTAGCAGTACCTTCCAACGTTTGCAACACAGCAGTGTCCTCAACATTTTTCTCTTATCTTCATCTCTCACTGTCCCAGGTCGTTCCACATGTGGTGGATTTAGTCCAGTCTTTGAGGACAGATGGTCTCCTCACCAGTAAAGCTTTCTTGCTGCAGTTCACTGAGCTCATACACTGCATGATGTACCAGTACTCCGGCTTCCCTGACCTCTATGACCACATACTAGAGGCCATCAAGGTAAAAGAGCGGGGGACACCTCATACTTTAAATGTTCTCATAAATATAGGTATTTAAGAGACTTGTTAATTTGACTTGTAAATTGTGTTCTGTTTCTCATAATTTCAATTTGTCTTCTCAGGATCTCCCCAAACCTGGAGAAGAGAAGATCAAGTTGGTGTTGAATCAAAGTGCCTGGACGTCCCAGTCCAACTCATTTGCCTCAGGTCTTCTGAGGCAAGCTGGGAAGTCTGAGACTGGCAAGACTGGCCTGGTCAACCTGGGGAACACCTGCTACATGAACAGCATCCTCCAGACCCTCTTCATGGCCACAGAGTAAGTGGTGTATGAAAACACACACATATATACACACTTGTTGCACTTTTATATTCGTATACTGAAACATAAAGCATAAATATAGACAGTCTGAGTGTAGTTAACTTTGTTTTTTTCTTTTCCAGTTTCAGGCGACATGTTTTATCGTTACATCTAAATGGTTCCAACACACTGATGAAAAAGCTCCAGCTGCTCTTTGCTTTCCTTGCACACACTCAGGTTAGTGTTGTCTTGTGTAACAGACATTACAGAATATTATTACTGATGACAACAATGATTGATTGCTGTGTGTGTGTGTGTGTGGTGTACGTCTGTGTCCTGCAGAGGGCAGCATACGCTCCCAGAAACTTCTTGGAAGCATCTCGGCCTCCCTGGTTCAACGTCGGCTCTCAGCAGGACTGTTCTGAGTACCTCAGATTTCTCCTAGACAGGTACAGTCACACTCAATAGTAATAGTGTTGTATCAATTTAAAATACGAAATTGCTTTTCCTTTATTGTTTTCCTTTGCCAAATGAATGAAGTCGGGCAAAATTATTTAACGTTAGTGCGTCATTTGTGTGTCACTGAATGCAAAATGGAAAAAATGTTAATAAAACTTTGCTATTAATAACACAGTGAGTGTTGAGTGTGCATGACTGGGGCTTACTGATATAAACAAACTAAATGATGTGACTGAGGGCTTGTTGTTTAAAAAAGAATAGATAGTACACTGTCACAGCAGTGGCACAGTTGTATTTTCTCCTCTAATGTTGAATGCCCCTGTCTCCTGATCTCAAGGTTACACGAAGAGGAGAAAACACTTCAGGTCCTGGAATCAGCTAAGCCAAAGGTTGCCTCCCCTGTTGACACAAGCACCAAAGACCCAACAGGTCCGACTTCTCCAGAGGAGGGCGAAGAGTCGTCTTTGACTCCAGCAGAAACCAAACCAGGGAATGACGGGAGGACTTTGATCGAAACGATGTTTGGCGGGAAGCTGATCACAGGTATTCGCTGTATGCAGTGTAACTGCATCTCTGAGAAAGAGGAGCGCTTCACAGACCTCTCTTTGGCCTTCTGTCCCTCTGCCACCTCTCAGGACGGCCCTCAACCTGAGGGGCCCTCGGAGGAGCCCAAGGTTCTCTGTCAGGGATCTGTCAATGGCGGCAGTGAAATTCCTGAGCCAGGCTCGGCCAAAACTCCAGCTAGCAATGTCCATTTTGTGCCAGTGACAAATGAGCCTCCTCTCTCTGTGCCTGACCTGGTGAACTATTTCCTGGCTCCGGAGATCCTGGATGAAGAGAATGCCTATTTCTGTGAGAAGTGTAGCTCCCTCCAGCGGGCAGAGAGGACCATGAAAGTGGTGTCAGCGCCTGAATACTTAATCCTCACCCTGCTGCGATTCTCATATGATGCCAAGTGCCACGTCCGAAGGAAGATTCTGGACAATGTCACCATCCCGCCACTCATGAGACTTCCTGTACACGCCCCTTCAATGCCTACACAGTGTTCCTCTTCTACCTCTTCTCCCCTGCAAGTGGACTCTCCTGAGAGCAGCGAGAATCTGGCCAAGAAGCTGAAACCGTCTCAAAAAGACGAGGAGGACGAGGAGAAGGAGAGGATAGACGGAGCAGAGCAGATAAACAGAGGAGGAGAGACGTCAGTCCAGTCAGTGCCCTACGTCCTCAGCTCGGTGGTGATGCATTCTGGTATATCGTCCGAGAGTGGCCACTACTACTCTTACGGTCGTAACATTAATGGAGCAGATGGAACGCAGCATCCAGCCAATCACTTTGCCCTCAAGGAGGGTTTGGGTAATGGCCAGGCCGAGTGTAGCCTCTCCACTTGCTCTGCTCTCTCGGTTCCACCTGAACAAGGAGAAACGCTACCTAATAGTGGCCAGGAGGCAAAGGATTGGCTGCTGTTCAACGATAGCAGAGTGACATTCTCATCCTTCCAATCAGTGCAAAACATTACTAATCGCTTCCCCAAGGACACAGCTTATGTGCTCATGTACAGAAAACAGGAGCTACCAGGGCAGAGCATTAATGGGGGACTGATGGCAAATGGAATGAGACTGAGTGCAGAGCCTCCCCTGCAGAAAGAGCTACTGGATGCTATTATCAAGGACAACAAGCTGTATTTACAGGTATGTGGGGGGGGGTGAACAAAAAAACATACTTCTCCCACATACAGACATTATGTTACCCATTTAAACAATTAGTCCTTGTGTATTATACCAATAAATGCAAGCCAAGTGTGAAGTGATTAGCATTAAAGCAAGTTTTTAATCTGTTGCTACGAGGGTTCGTTGGATGTTTTGGCTGAAACACCACTTCTTTTTCTTGCTTTACATGCATTTGACGTACAACATCATTACCACTAACCCCTCTAAGTGCGAGGTTATTATGAAAGTCGAGGACTGTGCGAGACTCGCTCAGGTGGAAAGAAGCTGAGGGAAAGCAGAGCGTACTTTCACAGATAACTAAGAGCCTGCAGAGTGTAGAGTTTTTTATTTTTTTTGACTGAACTTGAAGCCAAATCGGAACTGTCCTGTTATAAGACGTGAGGTGTAATTTCACGAGTCATTGAACTGTGCTGTGTCGAGCTGATGTTCCAGCGTACTCGCACAAGTGACTGAAGTAAATCACCTCTAGAGGGTGCTGTAATGATGTTAAGCGGCAACGCTGATGCACTGTCAGTCACACAGAACGACACCAAATGCTAAATTAACTCTTGGTATATGTTTTAGTCCTGTTTACACTTAAAAAATAATCTTAACTTGGAAACATTTCTCTTCCCTCTGTGCTACCAATAGGAACAGGAGCTCAATGCTCGCACCCAGGCTCTCCAGGCGCCTTCGTCCTCCTGCTCATTCAGACCCAACGGTTCAGATGACAATAACCCACCGGGGAGCTGCGGCCCATCTGGTGGAGGAGGAGGAGGGGGAGGGGGAGGGGGCTTCAATACCATTAGTAGACTGGTCTTCTGAAAGGAAAAAAAAAATGCTGCAGGAAACCCAGATGAACTGGCACTAAGGGAGTCCTGAGCTGATCATACAGGAGCCTGAACTGTCATACCATAGATGTGCATATAACCTCATAAAAAGAGCACTGAAATGATCTACACACACACACACACACACACCCAGCATCTGCGCTGATTCTGATCTTAGATTTGATTTTGTTAGAGTCTCGAAGTTTTGACTAAAATAGTTTTTATACCACTGTTTCAGTCATCATTTACTATTGTTTTTTTATTTATTTAGATGCTTTTTACTGACCTCAACATTGTAATCTTTCGTTAACTCTTCAAATTTCAAAACTTGAGGCAGATAATACTCATTGGTGCGAATATTTTTTCTCCCTTCAGTGAAAGAAACATGGCTAAATATAATTTGATATTATAGAAGTAACTTCAGTAACCATTTGTTTCCTATTACACTTTTACATACATTTATACGTATGTAAAAGTGTAGAATATGTACGTATTATCTGGCTTGAGTGTTTACATTACCTCACACACACACACACACACACACACACACACATATGCAAATACATGCATGTGCAGTGCACAGTACAGAAGAAAATTCAACTGTAAGATAAACAGACTCTTTTTTTGATTTGTCATAGTTCTGAACACACAGCTCACTACCTTTGTTTACTTTTCTGATTTGCATGCGGCTTTTCTTCACGAGCTGTGGAGTTTGATTTTCAAGATATTTGAAATCTTTTTTGATGTGTGCTTTGGTGTTTTATAGGTTTCATATCCCATGCAATAAATGTATATACGACTTAAAATATCTTTCTGAATAATCATGGAATACAAAACTATATGTGGAAAGCTGAATACTATATATGGGATGTTTCCAAGATAAAGGCATTTTCAATATGAATATTTAATACCGTTCTCCCACTAATAGGCAGTGTGATCTACAGAGAACTCAACTGCAAACTGCTCGTTTAAACATATTTGACAACAGCTAACTGTTTGATGGCATATTTTAATGTATTCCTCTGATTTGATCATTCAGGGAGACTTTTGTGTTCATGCTGATTTTATGTGCCTTTTGATATTTAATGCAGATTTTTGAAGAGGAATTTGTCAGGATATACACCTCAGTTGTACTGTGTTAATACTCACAATGGCTTCGCCTTCCCCTACAGTAAAAAACAAATCAGTATTTGTTGTATTGTCTTACTTAACCAGGCAGGTGATTTAAGGTTATTTAAAGTGGTATGTTGGCAAAGAGGTGGGTAGATGTTGGGGACTAAACTATAAATGTAATGGTTAACAACATGATGACACAAATGTTAAAAGAAATGATGAAGATAAAAGGCAATTAATAAATAATCCATTGAGCGATGGCAAGACGAAGCAGCAAATTGTTCCTGGAAACCTTAAAGTAATTTCTGTGGAAAGAGCCAAACACCAAAGTTGTGAGGTTGTTGTTATGCTCAAGCGCACCTCAATGTATGCGTCACCTTACTTGTCACATTTTCATAAATCCACGCTTCCACTGCAGAGAATGCATTGACCACTAGCAGCCATCTCTACTACTCCATCTTGATACATCTTGACTTGAATGGATCACCTACTGTACATAATTTATACTTTCCCTTGCAGAATATACAGACCTTGTCATCAGCAGTGCCAGTTTTCTTCTGGGAGCTCGATCTAAGTGTGGCGAGATGGATTGGAAAGCTGCAGATAATGCAGTTTTTCAACAAATTAAATGCTTCAAACTGAAAAGGATTAAATGTTTAAATTCAGTACATTATTGATACTGCAAAAACTCAAGAATACCACTCAGAAAACATGCAGATGTTTAGTATGTAAGTGACTTTGTTGATTAAAAAAAAACAAAAAACAGAACTGTACGTTGTTGCATAATTCATCAAAACAAGCACATGTATCCTCCCATTCTTTGCTTTGATTGCAAAAAAATATTTTTGCACAGATGGAAGTGAGCATGAAAAAGGAACTGGGAAAATCACATGCAATCACATTCTGCGCCCGTGGTCATAGGACTCAAATGGTGGCTGTAATGTTGCAGTAGCAAATTATTTGCAAAGGTGACATTTATTACTAATTAGCAATTGATATGGTAAAAACATGGCATTAGCACTAAAGCTTTCAAAGGGCATTGGGGGGAAAAAAATCAATGATTCTCAATTATTAATCAACCAAACCATTACACTTTTCCCCTCACTTTTGTGGAAATGTTAACTCTTGGGAATTGTATGATATTATATCCTCTCTTTAAATGTCATATTAGGATTTTATAATATTTACAGAAGTTTTAGGTTTTTATAGTCGCCTACATTGCATACAGTAGGCATGTACTACCAGTAGATGAGGCCTGGTCTGTTCATCTAGTGTGGGTACAAATGAGTTATGCGCTGCCTCAAGAGACACCATTAAAGACACCGCTTCTTAGACACAAATGCACAGCCTCCTGGACATACCAATTTCATGAAACCTGATGCATCAAGAACACGGCACGCAAGCCATTTGATGTTGTAACACTTAGACTGTAGTGCTAAATCTATGGTATCCTGGAAAAGAATTCATTATGTGGAATTGGCGTATTGTGTCTATTGCCTTTAATTGCTCCCTATTTCTCCATCAATACCGAGGCTGTTGAAAGAGGCAATGTGCGTGTACAATGGCAAAGTCATTAATCATGGACTAACAGGGAACATCCTTTGGGGGAAGTGTTTACCATTACAATAGCATTCCAGTAAGATTCCTCAGATGCCATTTTAAATCCAGGGGAAACACGTCTTTGCTAGTGGATTAGACCAGTTATAGATGCTCTGTTGAGCCCAGTATATTGATCATATATGGTAAACCAGATCGATATTAGACTTACAAATACAACCTTTTTCTTACCACTGTGGTATTGGACAATAGCCTATAAGACACTATTGATATAGAATACAGTTCAAATATGATAAATGATCATATGGTGACAAAATATATCTCAGATATAGGTCGAGGCCATGTTGACAAGTAAAAAAGACACTCTATGCCCAACTCCTTTTCAATAAAAACATTCTAATGATACCAGAGAAGATGAATGCCAGAATAGTACACATAAGAATAGGTCAATGAGTGCACTGTCCTTCCTACTACCCTACACGCATTACATGGTTTTTATGGCGAGTTGTCTTTGAGGAATAAACACGCATTGTGGATAGTGTAGTTTAAACGTGCAATGATTTCTTGGGACCTTTCGGTTCACAATGAGGTGGTTCGTTCCTTTGTCTTTTCTTCAACTGTCTGGGGACACTTTTTGTTTTCACCCAGAGGTGCATATCGCCCTATTACATCATGTTTCATCCAGCAAACCGCCCTGCAGCCATTTGTTGTTTTTTGGGACGGAGCACAAACGATTTTTGAACTACATGTCCCATGGTTGGAGCTCTACAGTTTTCCCTGCACGCCGCCGCCTCCCCATTTCGTCCTCCAAACTACTATTAAAGCGAGCAGAGCTACAAGAATGTAACATCCGGTAGTGATTTTCAAAACAATTGTTCCCAATGACGAGCAGCGCGTTGAGGGAACATAATGAAGACATGCGTTGTGCGTCGTAAACATGAATATTACCTTGAATGAATAATCCATGAATGAAAATACATGTATTCCTCACAAAAAATGTCGCTTTTGCTAATTAGCATAACTAGCCATAAATCTGAAAGTTTGAAAAAAAATGAGCATAGGTAGTTAGGGCTGCCAAATGTTAATCAACAACGACTGAAATAGCAAATTTACATGTAACTTAACTTAAAATGTCCGTTTTAGCCGTTAACACTGGTACGAAAGACTAACGTTCCGGAGAAGCCAAGCATTTATTTTGAAAGCAGAATCCTTGAACTTCAGGTCTGTTGCCGTTAGCTGTGTTAGCTTGACGCCGCCATGTTCCAGAGGAGGGTGAGTTGAGGGAAAGACGGAGCCACCCTGTCAATCATAATTAAGGAGCCATGGGAGTAAACTGGTAGGGAAGCTCGGCGGAACCACTGTGTTTACGGTGAAGATTGTTTTAATTTGCGCAGAAACGACAACAATGCACCGGCTCACTGTGGGACATGTACATCTGATCTCGCCAACTGGGAATCGCTCCACTTTGACGGGAATTAGCATGAAGCGTTACATATAACAACAAAAACTTAGCGACTTTCAGTTGCCTGCGCCTATTTTTTGCCCCCACAGCGTTCCAGTTTGAACAAAATACACAAGTCACCGTTGATATTTGTACAAAAGGCGGTGCCGCGGAGGTTTATATGAACTCCAAGCTCAGGATATACCCGTTTATTTGACTACAACTCGTGGAAAAATCTGGTCTGTGCATTTCAGAGAACTGCCTTGTCGGTGAGTCGACTTTCGAAGAAGGAGTGACGGTATTTATCGCCCTCAAACGCGCACAAATACAACATTTTTAACTTTTCACATTTCAACTCGAGCTTTGTGTCAACGTTTTCGTTTTTTTTTTTTTAATTCAGGTACAAGAAGACACTCCCAAAAACAAACGAAGCCGAACAGCAATATCCGCTCAAACTCCAGGGAGAGAGCAAGAAAGGGAGCAGATATGAGTGGGGGAGATGTGGTGTGCTCAGGGTGGCTGAGAAAATCTCCTCCTGAAAAAAAGTTGAGACGTTACGTAAGTGCACTTTATATCCTATTTGTTGTACTGTAATAAAGTAACCTGTTACACAAAACGTGCCAGCTTTTCCCTGCACACTTTTCATGTGCACGGTTGGGCGCAGTGACAGACGTGTAGGCCTCATCTTGTGTGCATTTCAACACTTAAGTCTTGCCATTTTCTGAACCTGAAATATAAGTTAGTGTGACTTCTCTGAGCTCAGTTTGGCCTTGTAGTCCCTTACAGTGAGAGCGACTTTACCATGAGCTGGCTATTGTTTTGCTCAAGCACACATTACTGTTGTTTTGGGTCAAACCTGAGATTTTCCCATTATGAGACAGCCTCCTTAATGGCTAGTTTATGCCACCACACAGTGATCCAATCTCACAGCATTACCTCCTGAGGATTTGATTTTCGTGGACCAATAACACTATACATTGATTTCCTTGGGAAATAAAGTTTGTGAAGTCACACTCTCTGTGTCAAAGGTGGTAGATGGTCACGCCAAGGGTTAAATGATTTACAAAACAACGTCGGGATACGTCAAAGGATGACCCCGTTCCTGCACATTTCAAACAGTGTTTGAGTGTTGTCAGATGTGCATAATGAAGTGTTAAAGTAGTTGTTTGCCAGAGCTGCTATAACTATTAATGTTTACCGCCCTACACTAACTGATCACACGCATTATGAGGACAGGGAATCTTTCTCTGTCCCTGCCATTCATTTTTCACGCAGGCAGTGAATTGTCATTGATTTGTGTCCGATTCTCTCTGCTTGTTTGTTGTGCACTTGGGAAAACAAATGCATAGTCGACGACAGCGCCGATGCAAAAGCAAATAACTTCAGTAGCACATGTTAGCTGTCAAATCTACATGCTTTCCTTGTGGATCAGCGGATATCTCTGTTATTGATATTTGAGTTACAGGGCCCGCAACTTGAGAGGAGGGATGTTTTCGCAGAAACCACAGGTCCAATGAAGTGTTTCTTCTGAAAGCAATACAACTTAAATCCAGCCACAAAGACAGGATGTTAACATGGCAAGTCCACTTTTCTTGTGTTAGTGTATGCCTTTATGAGTGGTGATCACGCACAGCTCCATACCACTGATCATAGACGATATCTCATTTGCCATTTGTTGGAAGAATTAACCATTTTTTAGTGTCAGGGGGTCACCCAGATGTACTGTATGTGGTACTGAGAACCTAATGTTCCCACTTCAGGCTGTTCTCACTTTTGCATCACTTGAGATAATGTCCAAAACTTAAGTGTTAGCTGTAATGGCCCAAAATTGTTCTTTCTCAATACAGTAAACAGCAGGCTGGCGGAGGACTTAATTGTTCTCCAGGGGATATGGCGACTAGCTGCTCCAGTTTTATAACTGCTTTCTGGACACAGTAGCATAGAATAGCCAGGAGTCCATCTGACAGTATGTTATGAGCGTGGGAACTGCTCTGATGCTGGTTTTAAAAAGAAGATTTTGAGTGGTTTATGGCCGACCAGTAAACTACATTACTGTTTGCTTTTCTTTGCGAACAGTCGGGGTCTGTTGGTCTAGTGGCTTTTTATTTTTGAGAAATTTTGCATTGGGAATTAATGGTTAGCCATTACAAGCTAAGTTAGACAAAGGAAATATAGGAAACCACTTTTTGGGGGTTTTAGGGACCCACAGTTGACAGCTATAGCTTTCTGTATCACTGTTGTTCTTTCCACTTCCACATTAAAAGAGTTACGTTTGCCTGTTATTTGACATGTGGTGAACAGTTATTTGTTTTACCTTTTAGTACCCTGTGAAGCAGAAGTGAAATCACAAAAATGTTTATTATTCAAAATATTTTTTTTTTCCATGAGCTGCGTAGCATTTAATGAAATGTAAAAATACGGATTAACAAAAAAAGTGGGTGGTTGAGGTCCCCCCCCCCCCCCCCCCCCCCCCCCGTGACGGGTCATAGTGCTCGGTCACATGAGGCTGTGTAGTCCGTGGAAGTGCTGACTATCCCTGTTTTTGGCAGATGACGAATTGTTCAACTGTTACCTATCTGGGAACTGACCACCAGCTGTCTGAATTGATGCCCAAAATAAATAGAGAAGTTAATTTGTTGTAATGAAGCATTGATGTTTTAGACTGGCAAGAATTAGTGGGATAATTTTAGGGCTGAATCTAGGAATTGTTTTGGTATTTGAACAATCTAGTGACTTTTTTTCTCCACTATTTGTTGTATTTTTAGAAAGAACATTCTCAAAAGAGGAAGCACTACTTTTAACTTTACTTCCTTGGATGACACAACATTTCGTGTAACTGACACAATGCTCAGCTTAATTTTTAGCTACAGGCTAATGACCCATAACTATTATATGCTAAAATGTTAGCGTCAGGGAAAGGTATTGTTTGGAAACTTTGATATCAGTACCCGTACCATATCTGGACTTCGATACCAACATAAAAAGTATGTTTCTTTTATGCTTCCTTGCCTCATCAATGAATCAGGCAATTGTACAGTTAGATACTTAAATATCTGAGGTTGAATGCATATGAAGTGAGTGTAAATGTGTGTAGTGTTTGGTGGCAGTCATATGATGGTGTCTGTTGGCAAAGTTAGGGTGGCTTGTGATTATAGCTCTAAATAACAGCCATAATAAAATCTTGTGGTTCTGTCAGATGATGCTGCCTTCATGTCACTGGTACATAGACTGAATCGGTGGCTCTCAGTAATGTCTCTTGAGACTAAGACCACTATAGTTTCCTATCCTACAAGCTCATTAGCTGCATTCACTTGGGATTACATACATTTTAGATTACAACAGGAACCCATTTTCTCTTATGAGAAAATGAGTACAACCATTCAGATTTGCCTCTCAGGGAGGAGAAGGCAGTGATGGCAAGGTTCTGTTTGGCCGGACACGTTGTCCTGACACTGCTTTTTGGATCTTAGATGTATCGGACACAAGTTAAAACTAAAATTACTTTACTGTCACATGTCAATATCATTCCCCCCAAACACTTTTATTGAAGAGATATTGATAAATTAATTGATAAAGAATTGGATTGATAAGTAGAATCTATCATGAAATCAGAATTGCTTATTAAATTTCAGTGTCTGTTTTGGTAACCCTAAGGCTAAATGTAGAATTTAACTATCCTGACAATAATCCAGAGTTTGTGCCGTTTCCCAGGCTACAGTTGGTGAACTGATTTCAACCTGATTACATTTCCCATCAGTTTGAACTCAGGCCTCCGTGTCAGTTGTCCAACAGTTGTTCTTATTTAAACAGATAATCAAGAAAAATCACGTAGTTACAACAAAACCTTCTCCAGATCACTGCATTTGTTCTGAAACAAGTGGGGCACTCGCTGTCGTCTAGGTTAACATTTGGTGGTAGATTAAATGACTGCATTGAAAAAATAAACAAATGGAAAAGAATAGAGCACATTACAATAGTATGTGTACGTGCCACCACCTTCAGCTCTCTTTTATTAGCCCCATCTCCAGACTGAGCAGTGGTAGACTAGAAGCCAGGACCCCTGCTTACCTGATTAACCACCCGGGGCAAAGTTTGCCCCTGAGGCTCTGCTGCTGATTGGTGGAGCTCAAAGGTGAAAGCAGTTCGGCAGACCTGCCTGTGTCTGCGAACGTGCTAGAAAATGTTGCCTCTCTATTCATTACCGATGAAGTAAATGCGCGAGGCAGTATTCAAAGTCTCCAAAATTCGGCCACTTTAACCCAACGTTAACCAACCAGGCGAGGTTAAATTGATGGACCAATGGAATGATGTCATACTGCTGAGTCACTGATAGGCTGTGTATAAAAACAAAACATGGATGAACAGTTGATTTTGCCTCTGATTTTCCCAAACTTTGTAACTGCCTTGTGACATAACACTGCAGCCAATGTAAATTACCATTATGCATCAAGACGAGAAAGACATTTTCTGTATTTAATTTTGATTTAAATTGTGCAAAAACATCCTATAATGAATATTTACAGATCAGAAATTGTGCATGCGTTTTTACTGTTGATACAAGCAGTGGAAAAATGGAATTAGTGTAATTTCTTATGTTTGTTTGAATACAAACAGCCATAACATCAATATTTTACTGTTTTTTTTTCTCTTTCCATCCCTTGTGAGGGACAGATTGAAATCTGTCATTTTTTGTTTGTCTCTTAAACAACTCAATCAGCATGTAATCAACAGAATGTATACAGTGTTTACAGCCTCGGTAGTAGATTAATTCATTGTTGCAGTCAGAATTCTCTGAGAGAGAGTCAACACTTCCTGGCCATTCATGTCTCATTCAGGGGCAGCATGAAGGTATCTAACCACAATTGCTTTTGTAGGACCTTTCCCAGCCAGAGTTTGTCATAACTGTATCCTCTGCGGTTTTCCATTTCATTGACACTGCATTTTCCATCTGGTTCTCCTTTTTCCTCTTTCATTTCTCGTACCTTTCAATCTGTGAAATTCTGCCGAGGTCCACTTGTAAAACCCTCTTCAAAGGAACAGCTTGAGGACCGGTATCTTCATGACGTCTGCAGTGTGTTATCAGAGGGACCTAAGGAGATGTAAGGATGAAGTTGCAATGTTGTTTTCAGCAGCACTTTGTTAAGAGATAGTGTGACAATACATTGCCACATATATCATTATATAAAAAAATAGATTATGTGTGATTCATAAGGAAACTGAAACAGAATTAAGAGTTAAGCAGATTGCTGGTATTCCTACTATGGACAACAAAATGTACACGTCAGCATCAAATCTCATTAAACAAACTTTTCTTGTTATAACATGATAAGCTGGTTTGTTGTTTTAACAAGAAACATACACATGCACGTTCATAGCATTACACTGCTGTAATTAAAGGAATATGAACCACTCACTGATAGTGACATTAGGGGTGGCAAACCAACCCAATTTTGCTAATGTCGGTATGTTGTGTTTCCCAGCTGCTTTCAGGAGTTGTCGCGTCAATACTGCAATACTCATTCGTCACAGTGACTTCACAGTGATTTCGTCCTGCTTTTATTCTCCATCTTAATTCATTACAAAGAAGAATGTAACACAATGAGGATTAGTGCTTATGTTTGAATAGTTAAGCTTATGTAAAACATCATATAAAAGATGTAAAAGATCATATAGTGCAGTGCACTGTTGTCAGGCTTTAAAACATGTTTTTAGTTTATCATCACTGTTGTAAATATGTAAAATTGCAATTGGGCATTTTCTCAGTTCTTTTGTCCCACTGCACATAGCTGTATGGATCATCATAATCTGTGTAGTCCATTGGTATGTACCCACTGGAAACAGATAAGGATTTTGTTATACACTTTGTCCAGCCCTTAATAGGGCCTCAGTGCTGGAGCACAAGGCTGCTGGGTAGACCGGAAGAAGGAAAATATTGAACCCTGAAGGTCCTCCTCTGATGGCTGTAAAGGGAGACTGAGGACATACTCCATGCTGGTCCTCTCAGCTGGGGGAAATGCATTTGCAGTATGCACCACTGCGGCCATAAGCCATTACTTCTGACTGGAAACGATTGTCATTTGCAAAGCAAGGAGAAATATGTACGCAACAAATGTGACGACGTGGTCAAACGAAAACAAAGGCATAGCTCTTTGATTAAGTAGCGGATTCATTAAATCTGCTTAGCAAGTGGAACAGAGAACAAACACTCACTTTCTGTTAAACCCCCCTCCCCACATGCTTGAAGAAACAAACAAACAGGCAACCCAAACGGGATGCAACAGAGGCGTACTTGTGCAGCATTAGCCTCTTAGGCTAACAAAGAAAAATTGCTGGACCGTGTCCTGACCGCCACGACGACGCAGCTCTCCATTTGGAGCGAGCAGGCCACTGTTGTGTGATCTGCCACAGCTTGAAAATGGATTGCATGTGCCATTAATTATTTAATGTCCATTACAAACAAATAATCATTAAATATTAATATCTGTGCTACTACAATAGTTATCCTTACCAGCCCACTTTTTTTCCCAGACACAGACTGTCATTGTGTTATACATAGGCGTATCAGTTGCATTGTAGTCAAACTGGTTATCGGCATGGTTTCAAAGTTAGGCTGTAAGGGCTCACAAACATATAGTAAAAATCAGATTAGTCGATGCCATAATGTTTACAACTGTTTGATTCTTTAAGTGAACATTTTATCAGCCAGGCTTTGATTGAACATACTCAGTACTTTGTGTGATCCGAACTGGTGTTTAGGCCTTTGTTTCAAAACACAGTAGAGGTGAGCATGGTCTCCATTTTCTTCTGGATATTTATAGAGTGTAGTAAGCCTGAAATCATGTCATTGCATCACAAGGAAAAACACAGCCACAAAAACAAAACAGCCAGTAAGAGCAAAGGCCTCTGAAAGTTGGCAGCGCCTAGCATTTTTGTGACACACGGTAAATATCTCACCAGTCTTTTGCAGCACACATTTGAAATGTGTAATAAACATCAGACCTACCTTTAGTTTACACAGTTTTCTACATTATATGTGTGTTATTGATCAAAGCTTTATGTGACAGCAGTTTTGAGAGTCTTGAGAGACGTGAATTACACACATCACTCCAATCATGCGAAGGGGCCGTCCAATAAAAATAAATCAACCAAATTGATCGATTTCAGAAATCTCATTGTCTCTCTGTGTCGCTCTGCAAAAAGAATGCATATGCATATTTCTGTCTTTGTGCGTACACAGAGTTTCGGTCGTGAATCTACACAGAGGTTTATACATCTGGGCCTTGGTATCTTTGTCTCCTGGCCGTCTCTGTTGTCATGTGGTCACCAGTTCGCTCTCTTGCAGCATTTGTAAGTAGCATCTGGCAGGATCTGGTTGTTCGCATCAGACCAATACAGATAGTTTGGAAGGCACAAAAATATATTAAACAAACCTTGAGTCAGGCCCAGCTCTTGTCTTAGCTTTTCACTCACTTCTACTGTTTCTTTCCAACAGTAGATCATCTCTTGTTTGTCAGGTAGACTAGAAACTTTCATGCGTAAACCTTGCATGCAGACTCTTGAGCAATGGAACTGCTTTTGAAAGCGCAGTAAACCATTGTTTATACCCGCACACAACCATTTACTGTACAGTTTCAAAATGAAGTTGAAATTGAAGATGGCTGTTTAGCTGGCCATCTTGTTAACTTCTCTATCAAGAAGAGCTTTACCGACAGCGTAAACATTGGTCTATGCTTAAAAACAGTGAAATTAACCCAAAGGTCACAATGAAATTTAGTATGTTGTTTGTGAGTTAATTTTCAGCTAAAAGTTGATAGTGCAGGATTGAATGGGGGAGGAATCATTAGGAAATTAGCCACAGGGTATACATGTTCAACAAACTGTGATTTATATTATTGGTTGAAATATATTTCCATGCATACTGGTGCATCATAATGAAGTCACTAAAATTTTCAGGAGGTAGAAAAAGTTTCAGTACAACACGAGATAACAGTGTGTTGCCATTTCTGTCATTGTGACCATTGTGACTGTCACCGAATTATGTGATTGTGTCCTTCTTTAAACCTCATGTGTTGCCTCAGTGGAGCTG
Organism: Oplegnathus fasciatus; assembly: GCA_003416845.1. NCBI lineage: Eukaryota > Metazoa > Chordata > Actinopteri > Centrarchiformes > Oplegnathidae > Oplegnathus > Oplegnathus fasciatus. The sequence goes on from NTHP01000621.1 coordinate 202,560, forward strand.
AGATTGTTGGATTTAATTGGTAGGTCAAGGCTGACACGGAGCATTTTGTAAACAGATGTGTCTCTTTTTGCCTGGTGCAGCTGTTTACTGTCTGATGTGCCAAGTCCACCAGCAGCTCATGGAGTGACTGTAGAGAACTGGTTCTCATGCAGACTTGGGTTTCCTGTTTGAAACTTGGGGAACAGATTGCGAGTTGTGTTTTCTGTTGGAATACGATTCTGTTGAATTGTAAAATGATCCTTTTGTGCTTTTTGTGTCTGTGCCAAGTCAAACAGTTTCAAGTGCAGCTATTATTAAATGCAGATGATTTGCAGAGTATTTGGCAAGGCTAATTGTACACGTCGTCATGTGTTATTTCTAATTCTTACGATGGATCAGAACGATTCTCATATGCGTTATTGTATAGATTTATTTTTTTGTGTTTTCTTAATCAAAAGTCTCACATACTTGCTACATTGTTTCTCGTGTTTCAACTGTTCAGCTAATGATACCAGGCAGTAAAAATAGTACGTGTCATAAGCCTGCTTTCTATTTCCAGAGTGTAGTTGTAGTCTGTTCTGGATGTAGAGCAGGGCTAGTAGGAGAACACAGATGGCCAAAGATGGTCTACATTAACCAGACAAAAAGGCAGTAGGGGTCTCTGCTCCCATCAGATTTGTGTGTGT
>NTHP01000621.1:205331-236249 GCA_003416845.1 Oplegnathus fasciatus
TGTGTGTGTGGCTTGAGAGAAAAAAAAAAGGACAAACAGACGTTGGGTCAAATTTATGATAATGTGCATTCCCTGAATTCTTGCAAAACAGAGGGAAAGTGCTTCAAGACTAATGGTGTAGGACTATAAATATGTATGCAGTGACGTGCAGGCTGGTATATGCCACCATGACAATCAATAACGTTCTCTTCATTGTTGAGGAGAGTAAAGAGAAAGCAAGCAGGATGAGAAAGACTGGAGTGCTTCTCAAAGCAACACCATTAGGCAGCCTCCAGTGAGAGCAGCTCTCTGTTCTCTCCCTCTTTCTTTCCGTTCCCAGTGCTTCTTGGCAGGCACAGACAAGCAGGAATGTGAGGCTGCTCTGTGCTCCTCTTTGCTGGTCTGCTGGGGTGTGAGCGCCTGGTTCCTGGGCTGCTGCTGGCTGTTCAGTTTAGGCTAGGATGGGCTGGACTGCACTGCACTGCACTGCACTGCACTGCACTGCACTGCAATGCAATGCACTGGCTGATTGTTGTTTCTGCAGCACCGGGAGGGAAGAGGAGCCGCTCCCTGGCGCCCCAGCAAGGCATGGCCGCCCCTTCCTGTGTGAGGCGCTGATGGCTACCAGATGGCGGGTGAAGAGAGAGGAGGAGGGGTCCCATACTCTCTCCCTCTTTTTCTCTATCTATCCGTTCTGCCTTGAATATTGTCATTTTTCTGCTTGTATCCTCCACTTTTCTCTTGCAACATGCTTCATCTTTATCTTTTTTCTGCCTCTTTTGCTCCAACATCTAATTGTTCTCTTCTTAAAGGAGGATGAAAAGGAAAGTGATCGTGATCTGGCATCCAGGCTATATACCATTTCTCTAGGTGTTAATACCCTGAGACACAAAAGATGTCACTATGACTCACTTGTGATAAATGACTCACTGAAGAATTGTACCCTTTGAAAGCCTATTCATGGCGCATACTCTCTTTAAAAGTCCACCAGCGACATTTTAACATTAAGCTTTACCGTCACTGCACACACCTGTTAAGCAGGAGCTGAGGTGTACATGTGGTGCTTGATGTGTTTCAGCAAGAACTTGTGCTGCTGTGTGACCAGTTGACTCCCTCTGAAAGCCTGCTCCTCACCAACAGGAGGCTCTCTAAACTCACTGCACATAGAGACCACTATTACCCCTTAAGCTGAGTCTCCAGGGGTCACAGATGACTTCACACACCTGCTTGATGAAATAAGCTCTCATAGCCTTGTTTGGAGGTTGACCCATTTGTACTTTTTATGCAGCTTCTCTCTCAACCAGTTGTAAAGGACAGCTGAGTATAATGTTTCCATATTTCCATGTTCATGTTCCAGATTTTAAGTTACTGCTATAAGAAATGCCCCTGGGATGCAGCCAATCCATTAATTGTTTGATCTATAAAATGCTAGAAAATAACAAAAAATGTCTATCACAGTTTCCAAGGATTGAATCTGTAAAGCCTTATTGGATTGTGAAGAATTTTAAATCAGCAGTGACCCTTGACATCACAAGCCACGTTTTGACTTGATGTTATCAACGTAACCTTGCTTCAGGGCTACAAATCATGGACTGGAAAAACTAATCGGCTAATGGGATGTTTTGATCAAATTAGTCTGACAAAGAGAAGCTGTTGCTGCCAGACGTCTTGTGACCTAGGCCTTTAAAAAAAACTTCCTCTTTGTGGGGTAGTCTACTTTTTAGATGGGATTTTTTTTTTTTTTTTAACAAATGTCAGATATCAACAAGAAATTTTCCACTAAAACTACTAGTTGTCTGCCAAAGAATGAAATAGCAGATGCAAGATGCAGGGCACCAAATAAATCCCAGAAGGTCGCACAGATGATTGGACATGTGTTGTCTGTTTGCACACTCTGCAGGCTAGTTTTTTAAAGAGATTTCCCCAGGAAGCTTTTGTTGTATTCTCCTTCTTCAGTTTGAGCCCTTGGAGAAGTTTAGTGCTTGAAACTGATGGATGATTAGAGTGATCAGGTTTGAGAGCAGCTTTTGAGGGTAGAAATATGTGCGACTGTATCTGTTCACATTTGACTCCAAAGGTTCACCTGTCATTTCCCACACACACACACACACACACACACACACACACACACACACACTCACACTCTCACAGATGCAGCTGGCACTCTAGTTATGTGGTGCTGTGTGATCTGACCCTAGCCGCTGTGTCTGCAGCCCCTTAATATAGCCCACTGCTGTCATGGTAGTTTTTGCCCCTCTTACCTTGCTCTGTGCTGTGTGTGCACCAATATGTGTGCATGTTTGTCCCGACCTGAGGACAGGCTGAGTTAGACAGGGGGGTGTTGGGGTGTCAGCCTGGAGACTAGATGCGAAATATTGCTACTGACCTGTGTAATTTCCCAAGTTGCTGTGACTCAGACAGGCCCTCAATAAAATGGATGCGGTCTGTATCTAATCACCATTAATTTGTCTTTTTTTAGCTTTCCAAACATCTAATTTTGTTTTTTAAATCAGTTTCTTTTTGTGTTTTTAGAGTAGGAATCTTCAGAAGAAACAGAAACGGACAGAGAAAGATGGATGGCTCTTTGCTATTCACCACTGGTCCTGTTGTGGCCAGAGTCCCTAAATGCATTAGAGTTACTATGGTGCTGCCTGATATCTTTGGCCTGGCCTCAAGCCAGAGGACGTGGTTAAACATGTACACACACACGCAATGAGAGAGACACAGAGATGCAGCAGAGACCCCTGCTCCCAGAGAGCATTCGTTTCCAGCCTGATTGGAAGCTGAGAGTCTGGAGGACCTCCTCCCCTTGTCCACCTTCTTTCTTGGCATTTCTCTGAACTTCCCCTGGCACTCCACTCTTCTTTTTACACGTATTGCGGGTGTGTCTTAGAAACCTGTGGAATACCTTGACCAACTTTGCCTCAGCTCTGAGCCCATGGCCTTTGGATAACCAACTACTAATTGTTTGAAATCCAAGCAGAGCTCAAGGTTGGTGATTTGCATTACTTGACTTTAAACTACAATTTGGAAATATTATAATATACCAAAATCACTTGTGTTTTTTTGGTTCGGAATACAGGCAGCCAACCATGTTGGTAAATAAGAGAAAATATAAATGGCAAAATTCACAATTGTAGAAAATGTTACAGCCTGTAAGTAATTCTGTGGTTTGATGTTTTGGTGCAGTTCTGCTTAACATTGTGTGAAGTTGCAAAAGGGAATTTCCAACACAAGCCTTTTATGATCAGCAGGTTTAGTTACAGGTGTTCAGTGTAACAGACACATTTGCAATTTAGCTGAGATTTAAGTGACAAGTTTGCTTCAGGAATAATGGCTCTCTCAGCATCTGTGTTACATATAACTAACTTACTAATTAATGCAAGGTGCACTAGCTGTTCTGTAGTGGTGTTAAAATAGGAAAATCTGCTTTTATAAGAAATCTTTTAAGTCTCAGAGACATCTTAAATCAGAACAATTGTATGTGATTTGGTATGTGTTATCTACTTAATATACACCACAGTCTATGTTCTGCTCTGACTGTTTCTTTCTGAACTGTTTTGGCTGGACTGCACTCACCGACAGGCCAATAGGAGCTGAAAGGAGAATTGTTTAAGCCCCTCTCGTCAGCGGTCAAGGAACAGCGTGATCATGTGAACCAAGTCTGCCATGCCAAAGGAATGTGTTGAATTCTAATGATGCAGCTTTGACAAGTGCATGTGACTCTGCGCAAGAGCTTAGATTGGCGAGGGCAGGAGAAGCAAAGGCAGATAGGATGAAAACAGCAGAGGGGAGAGAGAGCAGGTAATCAAACGAAAGAATGCAGTGGATAAATGTGTCAAGGTTGTGGAGGAGCAAAGCATGCAACATTTTGACCTCCTGCTTATCTGAAAAAAAAAAAGTATTAAAACTGAAAGACCAAACAACAAGCAGATACTGTGGAAATGTGATAAACTTGTGTTTTAGGGAGTAACGTATCCCGAAGTCAGATGAGGCAGTCTTTATCTCTAGTGCAGCTTTGGTTCACATGGCTGAGAGTGGGCTGCCATCTGCACTCACAAACCGTTCTCAGAGTATGCAGATTGAATAGGGCACTGTATGAACAAGGGCACACTAAGTACATTGAGTCTGGGAATCATTTTCAGGAAAGATTCTCATTGGTTATATAAAGGAGCCATCGTAATTGTGGTGTTAATGTGGAAGTCAGGGAGTAACAGTTTCTGTCAGTATGTTTCTTTATTAGAGGACGATTAAACATAAAGACAGTACAGCACAATGCACATAATGGATGCGCAACCTCCATTTCTCCATGCCCTAAGCTTAATGCTGTTTCCTACTCTGTAGGGTAAAAGGTAATGATTGGTGACCTGGATTTTGCCCTTGCAAACCACAAGCCAATGTGATTGCATTTTCACCATGCTGGATGAGAAAATAACTATGAATTACAAGAATGTGAGAAAGAATATCAGTAATCAGTAATAGAACAAATGTTGACAGTTTGTGCTTTGATGATCTTCCACATGCACCGACTATGTTTTTGTTCCTGCCACGAAGACGCCTTATTTGAACCTGATTTGTTTTGTATCGCTGTGTATTTACAAACCTCATCATTAGCAGGGTTTATGCAGAGTCTTTTATTCCGCTAATAATCAGATTAAAAGCCTTGTCAGAATTAGAATACCATTTGGAAACAAATATCATTTTGTGTGCAGGGGGTGAAATGAGCCTTTAATACTTTGTTCAGCAGATGAAAGTTTGTTATGTAACTTCTCACACTAATGATTCCTTTTATTAGATTATATAGTCTGTCTTTGTATTATTGAACCCTTGAGTTAATCGCTCTGTCTTCTGTAGTTTGTAAGCAACATGTGCTTTTCACTACCACTGGCTGTTTTCTTTGTTGTTGTGTCTTTCTCATGGGAATCAGCTTTGTTTGACTGATTTGTACAAGTGTTCATAGCTTCTTAGTTTTGTGAATCATGGTGGGTTGCTCATCTATTCTGATAAAAGTGATGCTTCAGCAGAATACACAGCATGTATTGAGTCAGAAGCATTTGTCCTGCTTTCTCACTTTGTAACCTGTTACTTTGTCTCGCTGTTAGCTGAGAAAATATGAGGGAAATGGCTCAAAGTGTCTGAGTGCTTCACCAAAAAATATATCATGAAACTTCAGTTTGTGTGTGTTGTTGGGGATCTCATCATTATGAAGGACGGCTCATTTTTGTGTGGTTTTCCGATGTAAAAACAGAGGAATGTTGTGGTGGTCAGGACAGTTTATTTAAAAGTAGATAAATCTTTAAAAGCGGTTAATGGATGGATATGGTGTTAAGAGTGGGTCAAAACCTGCCTTTTGGCCTCTCTGCAGGCAACAATACATGCATTAGATGGCCGTATAACTTAAAATGTATAAATGTGTTGATTGGGCATTACAGAACTGGTTGAATAACTCAATGGTTCACAGGCTGAAAAGGTGAGGAAAAGAAACCTTTTTGAGAGAAGCTGCGCGCGAAAGAGATGGTGAGTGCAGGTGAGTTGAGTACGAATGAGTGCAAGCTGTTAGAACAAATCTCCAGGCATGCAAGCACACACCCACAGAAGCCAACCCACAGCTAAAGAGAGAGAGGAATTTTCTTTTTAAAAAATGCTGACATTGTTTTGGGGCCGTTTGCGTAATAGTTGAGTTGGAAAAATATCTTGCATTGTTCCCTTTGCTGCCTGTATTGGTGGCTTAAAATGAATGTGTACGAGGGATTCCATACATTCTTCACTGAATGTGAATCACTGTACGGGAATCGCATGAACGCACATGCAGCACACCACCTCTGAGGTATGTGTTCGCACCACGCACATTCCCTTTCAACTGAAAGTGAAGCAGTATCATCTGAATGTGACAACAGAGAGTGGAGGTGTGTACCAGTTTCAGGCGACTGGCTGAAAAAGGAGGTGTGTCTTTTTAACTTAACAAGCCGAGGCATGCTCAACAGCTCAGCTCGTAGAACAGGACACCAAACATGGTTAATGCAAGTACTAAGAATAAGCACGTTGTATTTCTGATCTAAGAAAGACACCATTTGCAGCAACATCCGAATTCATGACAGCATTCACTAATTCTTCCTTTGAGCTTGCTGATAATTCAATAATTTCAAATTTTCATAGAGTGGAATAACTGGGAACCTAAATCGTGCTTGAATCTTGTTTCATCTCCTGTTTCGCTGCGTAACCAGGCGCCGCTTTTTTGAATGCAACACCACCGGCAACGCAGAAGTGCGTATCAGAGTCCATTTCCTTATCTCTGTGTACGGCATATCAAGCCATTTCCTAGTGGACGGACTTGAGCAAGAGAGGGGCTAATTTGATCACGTCTAAGGCAACCTCTCACTGGCCACTAAATGTGATTTGGAATAATTTTCATTGGGCTGATTGAATTAGACTGCTGCTGCTCACTGCGTGGATGAGGATTGGTTTAGACGCACACGGAGTGGACTAACACAGTATTAACAAGGTACCTACTATCCAGTTGTTGTTTTTTTATCTTATTGAATTGTAATCAATCAAAAGGCCTTAAAATATGAAAAACTACACTTTCTATTGCGTCTTCGGTGTATACTGCATATAAAATAAAACTTTTGAAATTGAACATGGCCTCATTTATCAAATAAGCCAAACACTCACACATAAACACACATACGCCCACACACTCACCCACAGATGCTTTTCAGGCCCGACTATGGAGAAGTCATCCATCTCACCATGCAGTGGTCCCCCTGCAGGAAGCAGTGGGACCGTCAAGAGTCTGCCGCTCAACCCACAACCTGCTGTAGTGTGAAACCCTCTGCTTCACTGAGAGCTGCAAGGCGGTGCCACTGCAGGCTCTTGTTGAAGCATTAAATGTAAAAATATCTCAGAAGGTCCAAAATATTAATCTATAATATTATAAATGGATCTTTTTGTGCTGACTTGTGCATGTGCAGGAATGAACCAAAAGCCACGCTGGGAATTCAAAGTGGGACGGTGCACTTTTTGGCATGTGGACAGAGCTTGTTCAGTAGTGGCTGATATTTTTGGTTCTGCCCACCTATCTTGGACCCGGCGTATTGTAGGTGTACTGTAGTGTAGAAGCAGTGTGCAGTGGGGGTTGGGGTGGGCAGTTGTTGCCAGGGGAGGTGGTGTGTTATTTTCAGTCCATTGTGTCTACTTCCTGTGGGTCAGGGGTTATTGGAGCAGGGTGTTGCAGACTTTACGGAGTAAAGAGGAGGGGAGGGAAGTCAGCAGGGTAGGCAGGAAAGTGGCCAGACTCACTCGACAACAGTGGCTGTTCAGCAGCTTGCTTACCTTGCTTCTCTCGCAGTGTTTCTCGTTTTTATCCGCGTAAAGCTTGGACTCTTCAGAACCAGGTAAAGAGCCATGAATTGCATTTTGATAACCAGTGAGCTTGTCATATGGCATTTTGTTTTGATCATCGAACACAGTTGTTATCAGAATTTTGCAAATATTGTTAGCTTGTTACTGTCAGCAGAAGGTTAGAGATGAACTCAACTATCGATTCACTAAGGATTATTCTTCAATATCAGTATGGAGATATTTTTTGGGGGCGATTGCACACCAAAAATATGGAAACAGGAATTTGGCGGCTTGATGACTCTTACATAACCTGAACACCACCGTAATGATGGTGTTGTTTTGGGCATCGGGTTGTCAAGAGCATTGCTAGCTGCACTTTGATCAGTGTTACAGCATGAGTAATCCCTTAGTGAATCGTAGAGAAATAACTGCGATTGTAAAATAAGTCTTAAACAGAACAGTTACAGTGGAGTGTGTGAATGACTGTCCATCACAAAAACAAGTGCGCCAAAGGATGATAAGTCAGTTTGTATGAAAATATGATGGTATTTCTCTCATTAAATCCTATAAATATAAATGAGAGCCTTACCTACTCAAAGAAATGGCGAAAAGTGCGGCCACAGCTCTCGTGTGAAAATAAGTTTGACTTTGCAATAGGCTATTACGTTTCAGTCAGAAATCTTGAGGCCACAGCAACCTGGAAGGGTGAGCAAAGTACATTCTCTAAGCATAATTACTTTGTCTTCTCTCCAAGCCTTTGGTCTGCTATCAGGTTTCACTTTGTTTTGATGGTTGGCAGCAGGCTCAGGGCTAGGTTGTTGTGCCCATATATTTTATTGGTTATTATAACATTCCTGCACCTGACAGTGTGGAGATATTCATTACTTGTTTTAAAGAAATCCTTAACAGCTTGCCTAGAGCTCTTACACTGCCATTTGAGTGCTACATAATTAGCTCCACTCTGTTGCACTTGCTGTCATTTTAATAGAGTATAAATATGACAAAAGTAGACATTGACTCCTATGTTTTTTTTCTCACCAATGCCTGCTGTTTTCCCACAAATTATAATGACAAGCAGGTAGCACACAGGATACAGTTTCTTTCAAATTTGGGCACATATCAAAGGGGCAGGGGCAAAGCAGTCGCCCATCACTGTGGACTTTTGAAGTGGTATCTCTGGCTTGGTCATTTTTTGTTGGTGGGAAGCAAGTGAGGGATCCAGACCTTTTTACTTCACAGTGCACTTGTCTGTAGCTGTAATATAGGTGATTGTGCTTGTCATTTCCTTGTTCCTTTTTGATTCTCTTTACACAGGCTAATAGCTGCAAACAAGGACACGTTTGATTGTTGTTTTAGTGGAGCTAGAGTAATGCTGCCACATGGATACTCTCTCAACCCAACCGGTCAAGGCAGATGGCTGCCCACCTAGAGCCCGGTCCTGCTCGAGGTTTCTGCCTCTTAAAAGGAAGTTTTTCCTGGCCACTGTTGCCAAGTACTTGCTCATGATGGGAATTGTTGGATCTCTGTAAATAATAAAGAGTACGGTCTAGACCTGCTCTATATGTAAAGTATCATGAGATAACTTTTGTTGTGAATTGGCGTTCTATAGATAAAATTGACTTGACTTGTATATGTTGCTTAGTATCATCTGTAGCAGTGTAGATGTGATTCCCCCTCTGTTTTGTCCACTCAAAGCATAGATGGTAACAGTATTTCAGCTTAGCATGTGTAGGATTCCCTTTAGTGAATTCTGAGCGTCCAAAGGAAAGACTGTCACGGTGTAGTTACCCCGTTTTGAAGGTCTGAATCTGATCCCCAGTTTTCTGGACAACTTATGAGACATTAGCTGCTGCAGCACATGTTAATATAGAAGAGGTTCTAAAGTTAGCTCCCGACCGACCCCCAAACACAACCACAGTGACAAAAGGAGGCAAAACAGGAAATCTTTTTGCCCAGAGTGTGTGTTGGGAACAGATGACCAGGAAGATAAAAAGCGCTAACAAAGTGGAAACTTCCACTGAGGGATGTTATTTTGCCTTGTGTGTGTTTTTTCTCTCCTTTTCTCTGTTTCACAAAGCCCGATGTTTCCTGGAAAACACAGTAAGAGGTAGTTGGTTTAGTTTCGATGAAAAAGCTAATACTGTGAGTGCTGAACAGTTTCCTACATTATACGTAACTACTGACGCGTCTGTGCTCCCTCAGTCATACACGATGTGAGGGTGTGTTAATGTTTAAACCTGCTCCCTGTGAGTTAATGCTTTACCCTGTGAGCATGGTTTAAGTCTGAACTTAACCTGTCTGAAAGCTGTGTAGTGAGGCCAGGGGGGGCTCATTGCTATTGGAGGTGGCAGGTGTCAAATGTGGTGGGTGGAAAATGTATTGAATTGCCCCTTTTTTTCCCCTGAAAATAAACAAGACCCACCGCTCTCGGCCACAGTGCAGAACTACTGATCGGTCCCTCACTCCTTCGTGCTCTCATCTGCTACATCTTCCCCCCCTTCTCCCTCTCACTCGCTCTCTGTCTTGGTCTTTCCCTCCCTCTGTGTGTGGATACTCTAATGAATGATATGGAATGATTACTTGACTGAGAGTTCCTGTCCCCGCCCTACGAGTTAGTACAGCAACAACAACTACACAGTTGCCTATCCAAGACATTTGACTAACAGCAGTACCGTGGTCCTGGTGCTGTATGGAATAGGTACAAAAGACTATAGAATTGGTTGATGACAATATCTCTCCAACAAAGCCTCCGAGAGTATAACACCTGCTGTTGAAAACTTCGGTAAGCATCACTATTTCCTCTGCAGATGTTGTTTTGTCAAAGTTTTGTGGAAAAAGCTGAAGTTTGGTAACAGTTCTGAGTTTAAAGCATGCTAAATTATTCCAGAATGTGCTTCTGTGTGTTAGACTCAGTGACCTGGTGATTGTGGTTTCTGCTCTCAGCCAGAATATTTAGTTTTTGATGTAAAATAGTTTGAAAAGTCATGACATTGTCTTGTTATTAGGTCACCTGTGAAAGCCCATAAATTACGAACACCTGTTTGCCTTTCAGACGGCCTTTCATGAGAATGTTGGTCTTTGTGTGCGCCGTTTGCAAAGATAGCAGTATGACTACCAAGGTCTGTGTTCTTTGGACAGTTACCGTAGATTGTTTGGGCTGGGGTCAGATGGCGCCTGGCTGGGTGAGAATTTCACAGCTGCACATGAAAGCGGAGCGACCGTGGGGTGGTAAATTGAGGGAGAGAGTGAGGGATTGTGTAGATGATGGGGGGGAAGAGAACTGGCTTGTTTTGATCATAGGTGCTCCTTATGGATCAATACACTTCTGATGAGCATGCATATAGGATGTAAGCATGCTAATGTATCCTACACTCTCTGGAGGAGCTCTTTATGTAAACACAGCTGCTGAAAGTTAGTCTCTAGAAAAGTTGCTTTCACTTTCTGACTTTGAAGCATTTGGTAATATCAGAACTGGACATGATCGGGGCTATTTTTATCGCACACAAAAAAACGGGCACACATGCACACTGTCTTTACATTACACAGCAGATGTCAGTTTGCCAGTTTATTTCTAGCATAGTAGGAATGCACAAGTGTTACCTCCATAGTATATGCCCAGCTGCATAAAACAACTGCTGTACAGAGGCTGGTGCTGGCTCGCATTGCTGCACCAGTGTCTGTACCAAACACCATTAACTTGCTATGTGGTTGTGGAATAATTCAATATTATCATTTATACTAGTTTCATATAATTGTATTTTGAGGAAATTCTTACATTGAGATGTTGTGGTTCACAGCTGTTGTGTCTAAATGAAGTTGAATCAAGTTCAAACAAGTTGAATGTCTCCACATTTTGTTGGTTTTTTTTTTTAATTAAAGGATTATGATCTTGTAAAACACTGAAAAGCAATTTGACTCCATGGATGAAGATGAGTAACTTTCACCTCTTCACATGTGTTATCTACATCAAGATAAAGCTGAAAATTATTGCTGTATTAATTTTGTCTATGTTGTCCACCCCTAGTCTGCGGTATGATTCAAGTAGATGCATCAGACACAAAATCATTGTAGTTTACATATTTCAGGATTGAAACTTCCCAGCTGCACACTGGCACGATGTGCAGAATGAGGAAGCATCAAAGCCATTAGGACTTATTGCTGCTTACAATCCATCAAAATCCTTAGTTATTTGTGTGTTTTTAGTCACTCATCATTTAGTCTTCTTGTGATAATTTATGCTCAACATAAACTAGAACATGGATAAATAAGAGCACGTACATTATGTAAGGCCTTGGTATGTTAATGGCAGGTTAGTCTTTCGCAGCACATTAAAATGGATGTTTAGTTTGAAGAATTCTGGATCTTGAGCTTTGGTTCTTCTGTGGAAGAATTGAGACTTGCGATTCTCACTGTTGTGTCTCTGACCTGTGTGGGAAGATGGGGCCCTCGCACACAAAGCAAGGATGTGATGTTTCAGTTTAACAAAGATTTGTTCTTGTTTTCTCTTGGAGAGGAGAGAAGTGAAGAGGTTGACTCTCACATGGGAGCAGCGCTATGCTGTGGACACGGATGATAATTGATAAGTTCAGAACCAGTTGGGAGTTACAATTTCTGCTGTGGGTGTTTCTGAGATTGACACGTAAGGGTTCAATAGGACACACACAGGCACACCTAAGCTAGTGTTGCTGTTACTTCTGTCTGTTTGCTTGGGTGGTCCTATCTTTAGCTTGTTCTCACTCTATTTTTCTTTGTTAATTTCCTCTGCTGTCCGCGGCCTCAATCCTCTTATGGGCGCAAGGAAAACAGACCTTTATTTTTCCAACTAAATGGTTTATTTGGACAATCAATCTTTGTAAATTGTTCTCCTGGATGTAGTATAATCATACAGGACAGTATACTTTAACAGTAGTTCACTGGTACCCCAGGTGTGGTAAAGAATTATTGGAGAATGAAATTTAAATTGAATTTAAAATTTGTTCGACAAGATAATCAAATCATGGCTGATATGCCTCATTGATTTTATAGAAAAATTGCCCATCCACACCTCTGTTGTTGAGGGCTTAAAGGTATAAAGAGTAGGATTCGTCGGTTGCTGTTTGTAAACGGAGCATTCAAAGCTCCCGGCTCAAAGCGCATGCACTTCTGGTGGCCCCACGTGCTTACGATATGGCAATTGGTCACTGCGTTTTTACACCCTGGGCGCTGTTATTGGCTGGGGGCTACACACCACTGCCCAAAGGTTGATGGCCAGAAACGTCCCGAGCACAGCAAAATAAGAACATGCAGGCAGAGGGCAGGGTCTCTGCGGATACAGACACTGCCACACACTTGTAGTGGGTCATAAGTGATGATTGAGAGGGATAATTTTTGTATGAGTCTATACATTGTTTTTTAGGAAAATCCTACTTGTCATGCCTTTAAGACTGCTGTGGTTAGAGTTATAAAGTAGTTCAAAGTACTTCTGTTTATGCAGAAAAGTGCAGTCTGCTGAGCTGTCATGCGTGTCTTAGCTTCCTTAGGGCTTCCCGGCACCGTCTCTTGTCTTTGTGCTGAAGAGTGCGCAACATGATGAAAAGCACATCATTGCCTCCGACATGCAGTTGATAAGTCACTGAAATGTTCAAATAACTGCATCAAACCTGCGTGCTAAGATAGAATACAGAGCAGGGGACTGGATTGCAAAGCAGTGCCTCAATATTGGGTGGAAATCTGGGTAAGAGCTTTCTTTTTATGCACTCTGTAAGCCCAGCTTATCCCTTGACTTAAGAGACCTCCAGTCACTGACTAGCTATCTTTGCAGCATTAGCAGAAGTGTCTGGGGTCAGTGGGCTGCCAAGGGAGAGCCTTTGTGAAGCAGGCATGTAGAGGAAGCTGTCCATGCTGTGGCATCTCTGACCTTTTTTTTTATTGAGAGTGCAGATAGGAAACAGAATCATAAAGTCTCAACAGGAAGCAGAGGAAGGCCCAGATACAGGGAAGAGGATGAAGCCTTCAGATGCAACACTAGAAAGAAAGTGATTATGAGCTCTGCACAGACCTTCGATTAGCAATGGAAATGAAGAAAGAAATATTTCACTTCTGGAATCTGGGGACAGGGCTGCATTGCTAGAACCATTAGGATGAGCAACGTCAGTGGTGAGATGGGACAGGTTTTAAAGCCCCCATGAAAGGCTGTCTTTACTTCCTTACTGTGATGTCTTTCCTCTTGAAACAGGATGTCGGTTAGGGCACAACACAGGGAAAGATAATTTTAAATCAATGTCATTCATGGAGAGAAAGGCAGTTGGACAGCCCAGGTAATCATAGGATAGACGATGTCATATGTTGTAGATATTGTAAGGTCCTTGAGGAAGATTTGTGATTTGTGATATTGGGCTATATAAATAAAACTGACTTGATTTGACTTGACCTTCATTTTCACTTATGAATAAGCGTTTCATACTGTGTAATTTGGTTAAACGGGTCTTGTTAAAAGCCTGTATGATCTGTCATGTTGCTCCATGCCCTTCAGTCTGAAAACTGTGTCTGGCAGGGTCACAGCGTCTCTGTGGTTTCGCAATAAAACCAGAAAATAAAATATTAATTGGATAATAGTTGATAGTAGTGGTGGCCAAAATGGTAAAAATAAGAGCCAGATTGTAACAAAAATGGAATAACGGTGTTAGTAAAAGAAATGATTCCACTGTTATGTGTTGGGGTGCACTCCCACTTCATTTTTGTAAACTTAACACACACCCTCTATTCTCCCCTAGTCCCACCCCCTCTGCTTTAGCAGTGGCAGTTACGAGGGTCTGGGGCAACCTGATTACATACAACAGGAAGTAAGAGGAGGGAGAGGTCACACACTACAGACCCTCACACACACTGCAGCACATGATAAAGTCAGAAGGCGCAAACAACAACAAAAACACGAAACCTGCTTACTCACTTTCAGTAACAGAAATACTGCACGACACAGAATGAAAACAGCTCCTGTGGATATGCAGCTCTCAAGGTAGGCTCACTGTTTGTCACCTAAGCTCTGACAAAATCTGTAAACATTTGTGGGAATATTGAATAGCCTGTCCTTTTTTTTTGATCATGTTGAGCTTTGTGGTGCGCGGTCTCAGACTTCGTGATGACGGTTAGTGTTAGGGCTAGAAGGTTGGCCGTGCAAGATAATTGGAAATGTGTCATCTGCAAATCACATGCATGTTTGTGTGTCTCAATGCAACATTTTTCATACATACAGGCCGGAATGATCCCATAGCACCAATGCTGTGGGGTCATGGCAAAGTGCAGATAATTAAGTGTAGAGATGTCTATAACCTATCTAAGTCATAGTTGCAATAATAAAAGGAATACAGATTTTTGATTAGAATCTCTTCCTGCCTTGTTCTGTCCTCCTAGCTAATTTACTTCTCCGCTGCATGCCGGATCCTCGTCTTTATTGGACCTTGAGAGGTCTGTGTGAATGGTAGAGAATCAGGGATACTGTTAGTGATATAGAGAGACTTTTTCACTCTTTGTGTTGTTTCATTGGTGTTGTAGAAGTTGTTGTTTTGTCTGTTTATTTGTTGTATCAGTAAATTAATAATTACTGATAACACCAAGATACATTATAGACATTTTTCTTCTAGTTTTAGGCCGTAGTAATAACTTTGGTACCTACAGTATGTGTGCACCTTCACTGGAGTCCAGTCACAGGTAAACATGAGGACATCTAGAAATAGTTCTAGGTTTATCTGCATATGAATGGATCAGCATGTTTGTTAAGGTGGTGTTAGCCAGAAAGTTTTGGTTAACTTTTTCATTATGAATAGAATATTTCGCTTCCCAGCTGCTATGGATGTTCATGCAAGGTCGAGCAATGCATCGGGTTTGTCTCACAATGACTATGATCACAACAGACCAAATCAAGAGTGTTTTCCTTCAGGTCAGAAAGTGGTGGTAGAATTGGCTGACTATTAACCACTGGTCCAGGATGTAGGACCTCAGGCATGCACATCTTTCATGGAAGTCCCCTCTCCTTCCAGCAGGCGGAGGGCTGATGACGTTGGCCGAACAGCCTCACTTAGCTAAAGGCCATGCACTCTTGCTTGTATGTTAACTGCCCTCTCTGGTGCTCAAGGATGTAAAAATAGCTGTTTAGCAAGAATCCCAGTCATGCCCCGCAAACAAAGACTGATTTATACAAGTTGTGGCGCTAAGCATAGAGGAGCTTTTGTCCCTCCCCTCCTTCTCCTTCTGCAGACCTCGTCACCAAGGCCGCGAGCGCCAAAACCTCTGACGCTCTTGACACTCCTCTCTTAGAACAGCCTTTGTTCATCACAGCCCTACGGTCCTGATAGTGAGGCTTAGGGAAGCACTGTGGTCTACAGGATTGCGTATTTGTTTACCGCATTTGTGTCGGATTGCAGTGTCATGGAAATATTTCGTAGTTTTGTTGCTTTTCTGCGTCAGGGAATGCAGCCATTTAGTATTCAGGTATTTGCTCAAAAAATTGAAAATGTCACATGCACTCTCTGAAACTCATTCCTTGATATTTGTCTCCCCCAAAACCTTCTATATGTCCAAACATGTGACATGACTGCCAGCATTTGACAGCACAAAGGGAAAGATGGGGTGAATTTGTTTCTAGACTTTGACTGCTGTGGAAATTGTGTTTTGATTTCAAGCAAAAAAAATAGTATTCCTGTTTTGTTGTTGCTGTAGTGTAACCTTTCACTGGCTCATCTTTAATCATGAAACATTGCCAGAACCTTTTTATGCTTATTGACACTTGAGGAACTGTTTGTTCAGGTACATGTCATTCTTAAAATATTTACAACTGAAGCCATTTTAACTTTGTGGACTGAAGCTATTGCAACAGATCTGATAAGATTAAAATGTCCTCTGATATAGCACTAAATAATGAGTTTCATGTATATTTTTCCACATGAACACTGAATAAGATTACAGCACCTGATGCTTCATTTACATTTTTCTCACCTCGTTCTAAGCATCCTTATTCCTTCTAATAAGACTGCCCTGAAGAGTACACAGATAAATACTAACACACTGGTTGCTGTTGTATGTTTAATTTCCTGCTTGAAAAAGATGGAGTGTGTGAGTGTAAAGCCAATGCAAGAGAGATTTTTTTCATATCAACTGACCAGAAAAGGTGGGTTGTTTTCTGTGTGTCCGTAAAATGTCGTCTGCTGGTGATTTCTGGCAGATTAAACAATAGCACATACTAATTTGTTCTGTTATCACCAAAATCTTGACCTTCTCTCCCTCGTCTTCACCCTGTGCTCATCCTGCGCCCCGTCTCTCCCTCGCTCTATCCCTTGCACTGTGGGTTTTTTTTCTTCTTAGGAACAAACAGAGAAGCTGTCCTAGTCAGGATGAGTCAGTGCAGCTGGGGTGCAGGTCATTTACCCACAGCCCACTCAGACAGGACAGATGGCCCAGCCACTCTCATGCTGCTAAGTGCTAACTATGCATCCAGAGTCTGTGAGCTAAGCTAACGCTAACACCAAATGAGTGAACTGAAGAAAACTTAGCTAATGCTATCAGAATGCAGATCTACTGTATGTAGAGATGAATAATGGGAAAATGGTGAAAAGTATATATTTACATCCACCAAGGTATTGGGATGTGTGCCCTCTTTCTGTCATTTTGTGTGCTGTTTTGAGTGCTTTGTGCTGCTGAAAAGCGCAATAATGGTACTTTAGTTTAGTTTTTCTTGACTGTAGGCAAGTAAAATTAGTGCTTAAAATGAGATTTAATACACATATCCAAGTGTAATGTCGTAAATAAATCATGTACTTGAACTGATACACAGCACAAGCTCTCACAGAGTACTTCTCTAATATGCCACACTCTACCTAGATAAGCATTTAACTGTGTATTTTGTCTAATATGCGGACAGAATGAATGTTGTGGATACTGAGGTTTTGCTCAGTATGAGTATTGTGTGGATTGTGGACAGAGATATTCTCTCTTTCTTTCTAGTCCTCTTTATTCTCTTTTTTGTCTTCATTCTTTAATTGGCTGTGCCCCCCGTGGTATGGTATATATACTTTTTAGTCATTTAACTGTATTATGTTTGTGTTGTGTATCTGGATTATATATTGAGATATCTGGGATAGATACACACCAGTATTGGTATGTGTCAAATATGGTAAATAGTTGGTATTGTATCAGATGTAAAAATGTTTTGGTTTAACACAAACAACAGATACTGGCCTTTTAAAAGAAGCATGGAACCGTAAGTGTCTGTTAAGACTTATGATGTCACCTATTTGCTGTGCACCTCTGTCTATACTCATCTGGTTGTCTGTATGCTTCCGAGGACGAGAACTGCACGAGACTGTCCAAACTGTTGTTAACTTACAATTGTTGGCTAGAGTGTTTCTCAGTAACCTCTTATCGTGTGTTTGCATGTAGTCTGTGCAGATGTCTTGCTTGTGTGCACATGTAGCACATATATCACAGAAATTGCAATCTGAGGTCATAGGTTAGCAAGAGTTGAGTGTAAAGTTGCTTGTGCAGTAAATTTGAAACATTAAACCTTTGCTGTTTCACAGTGAGAGTAAGTCTGAGAGTGCAACCCTTAACATAAAGCGTTGGCAATCTGTTTAGTGTCCTTTTAACTGCCCTGCAATTGCCTTTGGTCCATTGCATTTAAGTGCACATCGGGCACATGTTGTGCCTGCATTAACACCGACTGGCATACATGAACTAGTTGAAACACAAATGACAACACCAGTGTTAAAGAAACGGCGCACCTGTCCATGTCCTGAAGAGACAGTGTAATGTCCCAGCTGCTGCTGCAGAAATATGGAGACCCACAGGCCTGCCTCAGTATCATTTACCATTAGAGATATGGGGGATGAGTTTAAGTATGTAGTTTAACAGCCTGTGATGACGGTACATTCACATTAGCAATTAGTGCACTTAAAGGCTTTTTAGGCTGCATTAAGCTATCTAAATCATGAAGCACAATTAGCCTTTTAAGCGCAGTAAAACTGGAGTTGGTGGAGCCTAAGTGATGTTGGCAGGATGCTTCACCAGCAACTAGTTTCACATATTTAGACTAATAAATTAGATCAATCTCTTGTAATAGGAGACTGATTTGGCCACACACTTTTATTTTTAGCAGCTGCAGGCTAAAATATAGAGCTCATTAACACTACTTGTTTATATCTTACTGCATTTTGTAGTCTTGCCATGTCTTTAATCAACACACAGTGGTGCCATATTGTCTCATTCCTTTCTCTAATTCTTCTAGTATGGATTTTGGCATAGCATGGTACCAAGCAGGATTCCTCCAAAGTCTGATATGGGAACGCTATGGCTCATTTCATTCTTTATAACTGACAACAAGACACTGAAATGTTGTACAAGCAAAACCTAAGAAGCTGTAATAGATGAGATTTGCCTAAGAATAGACAGATGACTTTGCGGATAATGTCCTTATTGATGCCAGTCAGTGAGTGTGTTTACATGTGCAGGCGTATCCTGGTTATATTTTGCACATGTAAACATGTTATTCTGGTTTTAGAAACCTGGAATAAGCCCTTATCCCGGTTTTGAGAAACCTGGATATGCTACCTGGAGAATACTGCGGCATGTAAACACCTGATCATTCTCTGTTGGTACAGAACATAGTGAGTGAGATGTTGAGGAATCAAGACACAGCTGCACACAGATGGTCGGAAACCTGGATATTGTACTGAATCGTGTACACAGGGATGTGAATAACCAGATTTCCCATGTGCCTTGTAAACATCACATACGATCAAAACCAGGATAAGACTCAAAAACGGGATACTAGTGCGCATGTAAACGCACACAGTGTCTAAAAGGAATAGTTCAACACTTATTCTAACTCACATATTCAGTATACTTCTCGTTCTTGGTGAGAGTTAGATAAGAGATTGATACCACAATAATTGGCAACAATTGGCCCTTTTATGAGGGGTTATTTGCAGGACCATGTATTGGCCGGCTGTAGAGACAGACATGAGAGTGATATCAACTTCTCATCAAACTTTCATCAAGTTTGTAGTACTCTCTATGGTAAATGCTTGCTTTTTGGATAATTCATATACTTGATTGCAATTTTTGTGATGTTCTAGATTCAGTGTGTTTTTCACGTTATTCTTTATATTGCAGCCCCTTTTATCGAGGCCCAATTTTAGGATCTTTGGGTATCAGTGTTATCAAGTGCTGTTCTTGGAGTAGTTTGATTTTTAATTGTGCAGAAACCGCAGCTCGCAGCCACCTGTGTGATGTATGTGTTTGTGAATACTGTATATATTGACTATGTCTTGGCTGGCTGGAGAGACAGACATGAGAGTGGAATCAACTTCTCATCAAACTTTCGTCAAGAAAGTGAAATAAGCACATTTCCCAAAATGTCAAACTAGTCCTTTAAGAGACATTTTGAAGGTATTTCCTGTACTCATACTGTGTTGGAATAAGTGATGGGACAGCTGATTTGGCATTACATTTAGTTTTTTCCATTTCCATAAATCTGCAGATTGGCATTTTGGAGTAAACCTTCCTTCTGAGACTGTTTGTGTGTCCCTGATTAATTGCCCCTGTGCTCCTGACATTATCTGGGCCTTCTGGAGTGTTGCTTTGTTTGTACCCATCTATTGTGAGAGCTTGAATGACCCAAAGTGTCACTCTGACCAGCGGTAACACAGAAATTAAACTGGATAATGTGAGATGTCCTTGGACTACACAGTCTGTCGTGGTTCATTACTAGCGGGTGACTGGCGGTAAGTCAGCATGAGTAGAATTTGGGGCCAAAGCACCAGAGGCTTTAGAGTGATAACATGCCTAACAAAATCACTGTCCTCAAAGGCTTTTGTATTAGATTGCATTAGATTTCACTGTGGTTCGTAATGTTGTGTCCAGCTCCTGCAGATGCAGAGGTTGGTGCTGGGTGATGCAGCTAATCTCTCCTCTCTATCTTCTCCTCTCCATTATTGTCTCTCTGAAGCCACATCAGACTGTCCCTTTTTGCGTACTCTCTCCCTCCTTACGAACTTTACCTACTTCTCTCCCCCACCTTTGCCTTTGTCATGCTCCAGTGATGTTGGGTCAGGAGGCCTCTGACGGCAGCGTGACTCCACTCAGTTGGCATCTCCCCCCAACCCTCCCACCCTCCCTTCCCCTGTCATCATTTTAGTCAGACCCTCAATGTCCTCTCTGTCTGGCCCCCATAGGCTGTAGGACCTGGGTGGGCGAATAGAGGGTGTCTTCCTGTGTCTCACCCTATCAGAAGACACTAGGAGGCTTGGAGAAAAGGGGGAGGGGGATGGAGAGGGGCTGGAGGGGACAGCTGCCATGCTAGGGGAGCCCTCCCCATCCCAGTCCAGTATCGTCCCATGCCGTCCCATTCCCAACCCTGAGGCAGTGAACACTAGACTCCTACAAGCTGAAGTGGGCTCTGTGATTGTTGAGTGAGCTGAATGGTTCAGAATCTGTTGGTTTATTAAGGAAGACTGGAATGGATGTATCCTGCAGTCATTCAGTACTGCAATCTGCTTCAGACTAGTTGGGATTTAGCCATTAATTCAACACAACACTGGCTACAATGGAATATACAAAACAAAAAGCGGGACGAGATGCGTCATCATGTTCTTCATGAGCCTTAACAGGAGGTATGTAATGGTGGACAACTACTCAGTGTTTGGCAAAGGTCATGTGGTCGTACTGTTCCAGTGTGTGTTTGTGGCATTAGGTTCAAAGTACTCTGGTGTAGTTTGGGTTCTGTCATGTTGATATTCAGTGTGTTTACACGAACTTAAAGCAATGAGTACACTTTTTTTGTGATTATATCATATGTCAAATTATTCTGTTGGCATAATATTTTGTTTGTAGCAAAATAAGACAGTTGTGGAAATTGGTGTTTCTTTCAGCCCATTCATTCTCAGTGATGCCGAGTCTTGTAAGGCCATGTAAACAAGTAACCAAGCTTACTTAATCTAGTACAGATAAACCCGGTTAGCATTTCTGTCGGAGAAACCTGACGTCTTGGCCATGTAGGCAAGTTTCCAACAAGTCTGGCACAAGAACGCGCATGCGTGACAAATTTCTCATAGTAAAAATATTGCTATTGATATTGATGTGTCCAATATAAGTAAAATCAGAGTCCAACTACGAGTGAAACTAAAATAAATGTGTCCATATAAGTCAGTTTCCTCAGCTGAACTGTAGATTTTTTAAATTGAGACACATTCGCTTATTAGGAAAAGACTGTGTGTTGTCTCACTACAAGTGCCTGTTCTCCCTCTGCGCTGTCAGACCAAATGCTCGTACAAAAAAAGAAAAAGAACACTTCAGGCTTCAGTGCATATCACTAATACACTTTAAATCTGTTTAAAAAATATAGTGGGAGGTAGAGGAGAAATCTGATTACTGACCAGCTGCACGTAAATGTGGGTTTTACAGTAACCGGGTTATTGCAATGCATGTAAATGTGTTCTCTGACTTCCTGCCTTAACCTGATTTCTCCCACTTTCCTGATGCCTTGTGTGCATATAAACGTAATAAGTATCTGCGTGCATGTCAATGAATGCGAATGAGTGGCTCTCTGTGTGTGTAGCTGGGTTGGCCTGGCCATCAGGGAAGTAAAGATTGTGTTATGCTGTTTCTTACTCTGGGTAGTGTTTTCATTTGTGTATCATTATATAGGCGTTTATTTTTATGCACGTTTCTGATGCTGAATGGATGGTACAAATCAGTGGTATAAAACAGTGCAAATGTGTAATTGTGCATGAGGAAAGCTGTGTGAAAGTCCACAGATGGAGGAGAGATGCTCAAGCTACCACACAGCTTGTCATCCTTGAACTACTACTGTCTGTAACCATGCTAATGTGGCAGTGCAGGAACAGTGGATGCAGATTCTCTTCAGGGCTGCTCCTCTTTGACAGGCAAACCACTGCTTTTAACTGTGATTGACCCTTAACATCCTATTTGATAGGGATTTATAATTTGATTTTAATCTTAAACATTTTTTGTGAGTTTTATTTGTATATTATGGCTTATTCTCAAATATTTTAGATGAATACAGTATACATAACTGTTATGTCCCTCTTTTTGTTATCTTTTTGATTATTTCTTCAATGCACTAATTTTGGCACATTACATCTTTTGTACTTGTATTTTTTTTGAGCAGTTGATTTTATATATTTATGTTTTGTTTTTCCTTTTTTGTTTGCTATATTTATCTTTTCTTTGTGGTACTCTGTTATACCTCCTGGGGCTGCAACTAGCCGAACGATTATTTTATTATTGATTCATCTGTCGATCATTTTCTTGATGAATCGATTAGTTGTTTAGTCCATAAAATGTCAGAAAATGGTGAAAAATGTTGATCACTGTTTCCTAAAGCCCAAGGTGATGTCCTCAAATGTCTTTTTTTGTCCACAACCCAAAGATACTCAGTTTACTGTGATAGAGGACTAAAGAAACCAGAAAATATTCACATTTAAGAAGCTGAAATCAGAGAATTTGGACACTTTTTCTGGAAAAATTACTCGAAACAATGTATCGATTATCAAAATAGTTGGCGATTAAGTTGATAGTTGACAATTAATCGATTAATCAACTAATCGTTGCAGCTCTAAAAGCTTCCTTTTTGGATAATTTATGTGATTCATATACTTGATTACATTTTTGCAGCAGACTAGATTCAGTGTGTTTTTCATACATTATTCTTTCTATTGCAGACCCTTTTTTAATTGTGCAGGAACCACAGATCACAGCCTCCTCTGTGATGTATGCGTTTGTGAATACTGTATATATTGCCTGGTCTGTTCTGTGATATTTAAATCTAATTATATATTAAGTCTAATGAGGATATCTGAGATCAAAACATTGCAATATTCAGCACAGTGTGTGAATCTTGTCTGATTTCTGTCTTCAGTTTGACTTTTTGATCCAACACGTGCAAAAGTTTGTTTTTGATGTGAGTGCTCTCCACTTCATTTATCTCTTAACTGTAGTTGACCTGGTCTTTCTCATGAATTTTAAAAGGAACTCCTACTCCATGACTGTTAAGCAGTTTTGTTAAACAGGTCTCACTTGCTGTCTTGAGCATGTACAACTTACCCAGTTGTCAACACTCTCACCCTGGGCGGGCCTGGCCTCACTGTAACCTAAGCCCTCGGTCCTTCTGTTCCCCACAGGGTAACTTGACCAAGATTGCTTTGTCATGTGCCTGAGGTTCCCTCTCCACACCCACCGTCTTTGCCCGACCAACACAACACAGACACATCAGTGTTGTTTTTGCATATTCACTATAGCTGTTTACAGTTAAATTTGGTATTTAAGTGGGCCTGTCTCAAAGGATGTACGTTTAATAGGTTTAAGCCTCACTCGGACTATGTGGGTGTGTTTGTGATTATATAATGTCGTCCTTTTGAACTACTAGTGTGTGACACATGTGCTGCATGTGTGAGTGGAGTGCAATATGTCAGTGTGGGATATGACTAGTGCCTTTTTGTGTGTGTGTGTGTGTTATTTAATGTTTTAGTGTTTTTGTCCATGTGATTCCTGTGTGTTTGTGTGCCTGCAGTTTAAAATCCAGGGGCTTCGCAGGTCTGCTTGTTTCTTCATTGTGTTTGTGGAGGGAAAGGTCTGGTGCTCTTCATGCTGTCTCAGTCTGGGGCTTGGCCCACTAACAAAGGACACCCTGTAGATGGAAAAACAGCTAAGGGATGAAAAGACCCAAGCCTTTAGCATCGTTAATACGGTCAAAATCTTACCCCAAAACAACACCAACAAAGCTTTAGTTTGCATTCCTCACACTCTGTTGGTATGCTTCCTGATCTGTCTGATCTCAGTGGTGGTTGTTTGTCTACCGGGTCTTGTCTATCATTTCAAACTCACATTTCAAGCACTGGGAATGTTTCTGGTATTCAATCAACCATCTGATTTTTTTGGTACTACACTACTCGATTGGTGAAACTTATACAAACTGTCCATACACACTTACCTAGGCTTAAGCAATAAAAGGAAGTGAATCATTTTTTTAAATCGTGTGATAAAATCCAACGATTGCTCAGACAAGTCTTTCTAGTATTTTGTGGAGCAGTTATTTTGAGCCCTAAAACAAAACGGTCTAACTGCCATGACTCAGCAAAATCAAGAGTTCATGACCTCCTTGAGTCTGCATTTAAATGAATCACTGCTGGATATGTTCTCCAAATAAAACTCCAAACACCACAAGGTGGAAAACACAATCCAGAAAACAGGACAGTGTCAGTGTAGTGCCGAAATGATTCTGCTTCTGGCTTTGTATTTATTTTGAAGGCCAGATAAGGCTTTTCACTCTCACTGATGTTTATCTAACAGCTCATGATATGACTGCTATGCATGATATGTAAACAAATTCTGGAGCTGTATGGTTTGTTTTTTCTGCCAGTAAAATAGCTCTGTATTTTGAATTACAGTGGCACTGTGGGATTTTTATAGTGTTTCTTCAGCACGTCCTAAATGATCTATTACTGATATATTAGATTATCCCAGATACGAAGGGATGCAAGTGGTCTCTCATTGTCTATCTCATTAATGTACTTGATGTGCTTTACGATAATTATTTTATTGCTAAACTGTACTTTATTTATGTACATTGAGTGAAGTCATAAATCATCTGCTTCCGTCTCTTTTTTTCTGTCTGCTGTGCCTGAATTTAAACTCTTTTGTCTGTTTTGTGATGCCTTTTTCTCACAGACGACAAATCCCATTTGAAAGAAAAGACCTAATTGCCTGTTTCTCTTTATAGATTTGGTTATTCGCCCCAATCAGGGTGCTAGACCAAACTATGTGGCTTTTGTTCTGGTTATCCCAGACACATATTTCTGGTTCGGGCCTCTTCCCTCTGGCTCTGAGTACTCTTCAGTGAGGGCAGTGCAGCTGGTGGAGAATGCACACAGAGACACAAGCTATGCTAGGACACATCGGCTAAACTGAAAAAATAAAGCATTTGGCTGGCCTGTGGTCAGTTGGGAATGGAGCAGTCATTGTGAGAACACACATATAACCTTTGGCCTCATTTCTGTGCTCACCCTGCAGGCATGGAAGAAGCGGTGGTTTATTCTTCGCAGTGGCCGTCTGACAGGCGACCCAGACGTGTTGGAGTACTACAAGAATGACCATGCCAAGAAGCCCATTCGCGTGATTGATCTCAACTTGTGTGAGCAGGTATGGTTCCTTATTACTATCAGCCTGCATAAGAGCCCAGTTCCACGTTTCTGCATATATAATTCATTCTTGAATAAATCCAATTATAACCAATCACTGCCCCTCACATAATCATGTTTTTACATTTGGGGCGTTTGCATTGATAAATGAACATTTAAGACACAGATTCAAGCCGCTCTTTGCCTCAAAAGCAAATAAAAGTAGAAGTTAAAAACTTGATGCTGCTATTTTGAAAATCATCAAATTTGACTTATTGTCATTTATTTTTGAGGAAAACTGTGACTTGAATGAAGAAAAGAGCACAACTGGTGCTAACGTTTAGCATGCTTGGAATGTTTTTAGGAGCTACTTACTATGGCTCCAACTAATAATTATTTTCAGTTTAATTAATTGTTTGGTCAAAATGGTGAAAATGCCTGTCACGGTTTTCTAAAGCCCAAGGCGATGTCTTCAAATAGCTTGTTTTTCAGACCAACAGTCCTAAATGCGAAGATATTCAGTGTACTATCATATAATCCAAAGAAACTGAGTAAATTCTCACAATTGAGAGGCTGGAACTAGGGAATGTTTTGCACTTTTGCTTGAAAAATTACCTAAATGATGAATCACTTATCATAATAGTTGCTCTACTACTTATCCATTCATGTAACTTTGACTGGCTGTCAATATTCAGTCATCTGTTTGTTCTTGACTGATATCATAGTAAACTAAGACCTGTTTGTTGCCCCCTCAGGTGGACGCTGGGCTGACGTTCAACAAGAAGGACTTGGAGCACAGCTTCATATTCGACATCAAGACCATTGACCGCGTCTTCTACCTGGTGGCTGACACCGAAGAGGAGATGAATAAGTGGGTTCGCTGCATCTGCGACATCTGTGGTTTTAACCCCACTGATGACGGTAAGGATTGGCACTTGATAGTTAGAAACACGTCACTGCTGCCGCCCATCAATATTTCTTCAACCTGCTAAGGCACGGTTGAGACCATAGGTATCGAAGTTTTACTTCACCAGGACGGGATTTCACACCGCATATCCTGCATTTTATATTCTGTGCCATGTAGTCAGATATCTCAGGAAGTCTGCTTTGAATTGCTTTGTGTGTTTAAAGGATATTTCTTTATAGAACAAACCTGAATTAAGGTCACTAGCAGTGGTAGAAGTGGTGGAATACATCTGACATGACCATAAGTGATGAAAAGCCTTGAAAACCTTTATTCTGTTACCTTTCTCTCTGAGGCTGGAGTCTGTTATTGCATTGCTGATAGCACTACAGCTAGATTTGGACCAGAAATATAATTTTGCTGTTGACTAATGTATTGATAAAATGAAAAAAAAAAACACATCAGTAACATCAGCTTTGATGTCACAAAGCTGACATATTTTACATTTACCCACCATGATAGTTACCAGCACCGTGTAGTGTGATGTAATTCTAACCTAATTCACAGACCATTCAAAAAATTGTAATATTATTGACCACACTTGTCACTCTACAGCAATGATTGCGTATTTTAATACAGTAGAAATGATCTTCCATCATATATTTACATAAATAGAGGAAAAGAGGTTTAAATCACCAGCAGTAAGCAAATATGTTGCCAGAATTGAATGATATATTAGAATATTAGCTCACAAGCTAATTACTGTACATTTGATTGGTCTCTCTGTTGATGCCTCTCAAATATCTTCCTTTTTCTCTCTGAGGGAGTCCGGTGAACCAGCTGAATGTGCCAGAAGGCCTCTATTCAGCATAGTTCTCAGCCGAGGTCTAATGATCCATGTGTTGATCCATGTGTTGTGTTGAGGCTCACGTTACCCTTGTTCCCAGTGCTGGATAATCAAAGCATTGTGTGCCTGTCGGTCTCACTGCCCCTCTTTCGTTCTTTCCCTGTTATCTGGTTCTCAATCTCTCTCGTTTGCATACTCTTGTTTCCCTCTCTGTCTCTCTGTCTTTGAGCCTAGTTTCATCTCTTCTTCATCTTCGCTATTTGCATCTCAGTCCTCTCTCAACTAAATGTGTAAGCATTTTAGTGTGATGAGAACTGGCATGAAAGTTGCACTAATTCACTGTCTGACATATCACGCCACTATGATTCTTTTCAAACCTGGCAACTGAGTCACTGATTATGCTGCTCCAAGGTCGTCCTCGCCACAGTATTGTGACTTTGCCTCCACCTCTGTTACAGAGCCAGTGTTGCAGGGCAATCCTGATAACAACATTCATGGTACCTCTTCAACAGAGTTGTTGGAACTGGCTGTTAAAACGCTGATGAGCAAACAAACAGTAAGCCCATTCAAGGAGAAACTGGGTCTAAAGACAAATATCCTTACAGATAGCCTTCCTCACAGTTCTTATTACAAAAGAATGAATGTCCCTGGCTCTCCCTTTTGCGCTCGCTTGCACTTCTCCGCATGTGAGACCCAACTCCCACTCTTCTGTCGTGTGTGGCCATGCTAGAGTGCTTCACGGCTGGGCAGATATTAGAGGAGGGAACATTAGGAGGGCTGGGGAGCGAAGGCTCTGAGAGACAGTGTAGGAGGCATAGATGAGTGTGAGCAGAGGGGATTTTCCCTTTTCCTGTATGAATCAGCACTTAAAGCTTCAACAAACAAATGGAGAAAAAGGGAAGCAGATATCAGAGGAGGAGAGAGGAGCAAATGAAGAAGAGAAAAAGAAGAGAAAGAGGGGACCTTGTGTGAGATGAAACTTGTCAGTTATGGAGGAGAGTGGGAGGAGAATTATGAAAAAGTAGAAAGATTAGGAATGAAAACATGGATATATTTCACCGAGCATACGCATCAGCCATCTTGGCTCTCAGTGCAGTACAATCAGCTCCAGCAGAAGGGTTTGAAAAGGACTCTGATATTTGAAAACTCAGTGTGACAAAGCAGAGACCTTGAGGAAATGCTGTCTGAGAAGGAGTGTGTGGGATCTGAGGGCACCGTATTCAGACTCTTTACAAACAAATTAAGCTTTCAAGTGGGTTTCATGTGCGTGTGTGTTGGACATGAAAAGAAGGCTGAAAATATGAATTTATGATAGTGTTTTTTGTGTAAATTCAGAGCAAGGACTGCAGTGTACTTCAACTTGATGTTAGCCGTCGGTGCCAGTGTCATTTAGGGATTCTTGTCACACATACATCACACAAGTCACACATACAGTATATCACGTCCTTCCCCTCAAGCTGGACAGTGTACTAGACTTGAAAAGGTTTAATTTCCCCTGGGAAATCCACCCAAGTAGAAAGTGAGGCGATAGGTTCTTGTGACTTGTTGGATCTGTTAAGAAGGGACGCCGGTGTTTTGGCTGCAGGCTTTGATTTGGGGTTGAGTTTAATAAACAGAGAAATAGAGTAGCTGAGATCTGTCCTTGAGTCAAGTTCGGACATTATGGAGACATAAAGTTGATGTGGTGTCAGTCAAAATGCTGCTGATGACTATACTGTATACTTTTACATTGGAATTGGGTTGCTAGGAAACAGCTTGGGTCCAAGTTTACTCTGCCAGAGTTGACATTAGCAAACACAGCTTACTGTTTACTTTCTGCCTAATATCGTCAGTCACCAACATCACCTGCACTGTCTCAATGGGCTTTACAGGTCCACAACAGGAGCAGTTCCCGACTTCATTGGATGACTGGGGGGTTGAGGAGGAGCCATAGGTTAACAAAAAGTTGCAACAGTTAGTAGGGGGGCTGTGGCTCAGGGGGTAGAGCAGGTCATCCACTAATCGGAAGATCCCCGGCTCCTCCAGTCTGCATGTCGAAGTGTCCTTGGGCAAGATACTGAACCCCAAATTGCCCCTGAAGGCTGTGCCATCGGTGTGTGAGTGTGTGTGTGAATGAGTGTATGAATGTGTGTGTGAATGGGTGAATGGTATGTAGTGTAAACTGCTTTGAATGGTCGGAAGACAAGAAAAGCGCTATACAAGTGCAAGTCCATTTACCACTCAGTCCATTTACCATAGTAGAAATACAAAAATACAACAGTGTGGTTACAATCAAACATTACATGTATAATTTGACCAATGGAAATGTAGTCCAGTATAAGAAGTCCAAAAAAGAAATAAGTCCAGTAAAATGAGTCCAATGTGTCCACTGGATTTAATAAAGGAATAAGTCCAGCTGAAGTAAAAAAAGGAACTGATGCTTTCTACAGCTGATGAATATCTACCTTGAAACTAACATCAACCTGATGCTTTACATAACATGAATGTCTGTTTGGTGATAATCTAATGTGGGCTTTGTGCTGCCCTGATTAACTACCGCAAAGCCGATGTACAATGTGTAAGCCTGATCAGTCATTCACTGACATCTACTGAGCCGAGTCTGACGGGTCTTTATGGCATCTCATCTTTTGTGATCAATTTAGTCACTAGATTACAGTCTAAACAATAACCTAACTCATTTGTTACATGGCCTTTGTTGTGCAAAATGACACCTCTGCTTCCCCACCCCCCCGAAGATTAATGGTGTATTCCATAAAAGTTGATCAATTTCTTCTGCTGTTAGTGGAGGTGATCATTAACTCAGTGGCAGTGGCCCACCTCCTCTACAGTCAGCTGTGGAAAACCTTGCATCAGAGACAACACATAAATATAAACATGAGAGGAGTTAACCCCGGCCTTCTCGTTTCTCTCCTCCAGAGGCGGCAAAAGCTGCTCACCAGTCAGCCATCGGAGGCCTGGTGGTGGACACCCCCCCACACCCAGCACTGGGTAATATTGTCGGTCCAGCAGCAATGCTGTCCAGTGTGCCCCCTCCATACCAGCCGGTCAGTGTGCGACACCTTGACTCTCAGTCCAGTTCAGATGAGCCCCAGGATTACCTGTGGCTGGTCAACTGTGAGAGCAAAAAGCCCGAACCCAACAGGTGAGTTTGTTTGTGCCGACGTGTGCTTATTATTGTATGTACGAGTCTCCATGTTCACTTTGCTCGAGTGCTATACTGTGACATATGCTTCTCTCTGTACATTTTTCCAGCCCATTTATTCTTTTTTTTGTACATTTCATCTGTACTGCCACTCTCGCCCTTGTCTCTGCTGTGTGGTGTGTAGCTCAGTGCAGCTTCACTCTCCATTGGAGGGAGACCAGGAGTATTTGCTCCTGGAGGAGTGTGAGAGCAAGACTCTTCCTCCCCAGGCTAGTCTGTGAGTGGCCAGCCATCCAGCTGGAACTGCCTGCTTGTGTGGAGTGCTACACATGTATTAAAAACAACAAGGCAGATGAACAGAGACACACCAACACTTCATACACTCTGCTGTAGATTTACATGGCTTCTGTAGGTGATTATTAGTGCTGGATTCGAGGTGTTTGAATCTTCTCTCATCTTTGTAGATCAGAGCACACTGAGTTGTACTTGACCCAACACTAAATTGATTTTGTCATTGCCTGCATGTTTAGAAATTACCCGA
>NTHP01000621.1:244560-267362 GCA_003416845.1 Oplegnathus fasciatus
GGGGGGGCAAATGAGCTGCTGAATATTATTTATTGATTCATTAATTCATTTGTAAAGTAGTAAATTATGAAACTACAGGGTTGCACCACAAATGGCATTTTAAAATTTTGATTTTCACCCAGATTTTTCAAACTTTTAG
Organism: Oplegnathus fasciatus; assembly: GCA_003416845.1. NCBI lineage: Eukaryota > Metazoa > Chordata > Actinopteri > Centrarchiformes > Oplegnathidae > Oplegnathus > Oplegnathus fasciatus. The sequence continues at coordinate 244,700 of NTHP01000621.1, forward strand.
CTGTTTGTAATAGTTCAAAATAAACACTGATACATTCTGATTTTTTTTTTTTCTAAAATGAAAGCTGAAAAAAAGGAGAAAGGTTTGTTGTTTACATGTGCATTCATTATGCAGGCATTTGTTCCAGTCTTGATCTACATTATAAATAATGAACACATACTGTAGGTCGATTAACTCCACATTATATACAGTTTTTCTTGACCTTGTCAGCCTTACATGCATGTAGCTTAAGCATGTGACTGACGTGTGTGTGTGTACCTTGCTTCAGGAAAACCTGCTCCACTGGAGATCAAACCACTGCCAGAGTGGGAGGAGCCCTGCACGCCTGTCCGCTCGCCCGTCACACGGTCATTTGCTCGGGAGTAAGTATCTGAAATGTTCTGGAGCATTTTTCACAATTCTACATTTTGCTAACAACTAAGGGTGTGTTCACACTACTCTGCTTTCCTATCAGCCCTGTTCTGATTTTTTTAGAAAAATGTAACTTCTCAGAGGAGCACAAGTCACTGGACAATAAAAATAAATTGCTGCACTTCATCTCCAGGTGACTAAAGCAGCTGGATGTTGTTATGGGAGCGGTGTTTATTGTCCTACGTGCTTATTATATTACCAACACAATACAGTTTTTTTTTTTCTATTCTTTTGTAGGAAAAAGGTTATTTGGTGTGAACATTCCCTTTTGTAGATACAATTAACTAAAGAAGTAGGCACTAACACTCCATGCATTACTGTAGTCACTTTGTGACCAAAATAGCACCGCTCACACAAACCGGTCTGGGATATGCCTCAGAGCTACTTTATACTGAATGCAGTTTGTTGGCTTATCTGGGATGAGGTCTATTTCTGTGCTTTGTGCTGCAGGGACTCTTCTGGCTGTAGTGGTTTATTGCTGTGGCTGTTATGTCTGTGTTATATTTTGTGTTCACCAGAGACTGTGTTTGCCTGGAAGTCGGTGTGTAAACATTGTGAATGCTGCTCAGTCTCTCTAGGTTTCCAATGCCAACGAGACCCCCGTCAGTGCATAGTACGGCCTCCAGCACTGACTCCGAGGACTGTGATGAGAATTATGTAGCCATGGACTCTAATATGTCCACAGATGAACCAGTATGTAACACACAACTATCCTCTGATATAAGAAGTTGCATGATTACTTTTTTCTACGCTTCTCAAATCACAGATAATCAAAGCTACAGAAAAAATGTGCCTTAAAATGTGCTTATTTGATTTTGTTATTGTGATATGTGTTTTTTTGTGGTTTGTTGGAACTATTTTAGATCAATATGAAATCTACAAAGACAGCAACAGATGCACCACAAATACAGTAGAGAGTTTGTAAGAGGCAGACGAAGTTTTCAGGATTGAACACTACGCAACCTGTTAAGCTGTCATTGTTGTATAAAAGTATTAGAAACCCATTTCCAGTTCTTGCTCCTCTCCCTAAGGCATACGTTAGTGTGGACAAATTACTGGTTGCTGCAGACGGACTCCTCGCCTCTTCAACTCTTTTCTTTGCAGTTTCCTCTTGTCCTGCTGCTCTGCTTTCTTTATTTTCTATTTTTGTTCTTTTGCTTTTCAGGTATTCTGTTCTTTAAAAATAAAAAAGCTTGTTTTGTCAAATCAGTACCCTTACTGTAGTTCAAAAGATCCCTTTTTGTTTTCTGGGCACTGGTTGTAATGGAATCAACTTTAGGTGTCTTTTAGTCATTCAGTAATGTCTCCAGAAACACTTGGCTGATGTACCTAGAATAATATTGGGCACATCAGCCATACAGTGATGGGAACATTTCTGTCAACAGGGATTCTTTCTCTTACAGTTTGGGTATTAGATGAACCATTTTCCTATTTTACTTGCTGTAACAATTTGTTAACTTTTTCCAACATTTGCTTTGATATTGTCTGCTGACTTCCTGTTCTTTCATCACTCATGTTCATTTCTTTCTCCCTAGTTCCTCCTTTCTCTGGCTTCACCAAGCTCCGGCTTCATCCATTTTCTTTTTCCTGCGTTTTGTTCTTGACCATCTGCTGTTCTCTTTTTGTTTCCTTTGTCACTACTTCCTTCTCACTCTGTGTAGAGAGGAGTCCTTCTACTGCACAGTCCCCATCACCCCTGTAAAGAGGGAGGTGGAGGAAGTTGACACCATAGAGGAGGTGAGCAGGGTTGCCAGGTTAGACATGCATGGCCTGCCCTGTCAGAACACCAGAGGTTACCTGTTTCAGATGTTATCATTAGATCAGGAATTCAGCAAGTACAGTACATAGTACATACTTTGCTGTTATCACTCCCCAACACCAACTAGAAACTGTGGCTTGGATACACAGTTTGCAGTGATTTTTAGATCACTTTCCTTACAATTAGTATGTCCTAGTTCTGTCACCATCATAGTTCTAATAACTCCACCTCACTTGTAGTAGATTAACACTACCTAGAGGTCCAACATTTACCTTTAGTGTTGTCACAATACCTGAATGTTGACTTTTTTTTACTAATACCAAAGCTTTTTATCTTAAATTTGATGTTAAGATATCATGGGAGAAAGAAGGAAAACACAAAGTAAAGTCACCGAACCACTGCTTTATTCAACATAAAAATATGGAAAGTAGCATAAACAAAAAGATAACATAAACTCTGCAATCTGAACAAGTACCGAAAAAATCAGTCACTTCGCAAAGTTATTTGATTTTCATTGGACAGCTTTGAAGCAACTGGAGTTTTGGCATGTTGATTTGGTGTCCGTTTTTGTTGGCTGCATCAGTGAAATGGTGCATTCATGCTTCAGTGAACAGCCAGTCTGGTGCCTGTCAGAAATGGGACCAGCTAGATGAAAAGATGTCCACTGATCAAACAAATCTATTCTTGTAATGAAATGATGATCAACTTTATCCAAAAAGTACTATAATTCACTACTTGCTCCAGTTTTGACAAGCAGTTTACATGGACTGTAATTTTGTTGACTTCTGTACACATGAATTTTGCATTAATCGTGTATTGCAGTCCTCTTTTTTATCCTTTAAATGTTCCAATACACAAACCATCTGTACCTGTATGTGCACCCTCTGAATGCAGTCGCTGTTGAATGCAGTTTCGGCTCCCAGAACATGCTTTGTGAAAGTACCAACTTTTTGTTAAATCAAATATCAGTCAGATCTCTTGCAATGTTAGCAAACTAATGATGGTTATTGTGACAATGCTAGATTGTATTAAAAGGTTTGTTTCACTGTGTCACTGCCCCAGTGTTCTTCTTCTGTCAATAAAAGCATCCTTTCCTGGCTTATGTAGAACATGAAGCTTAGTGCGCCCATGACGGCGGATGGTGGGAGCAGCCCTATGGTGAAGCCGAAGGGAGACAAACAGGTGGAGTACCTGGATTTGGATCTTGACCCTGGCAAGTCTACCCCACCTAGGAAGGTAGGCATTTATCAACCCTGACATCATGAGGCACGTGTTCACAATTTTAAGAAGTCAGTTTTAAGACCAGAATTTTAAGATCGACCTTCTGTGTGTTTTCATTCTTCAGATGAAAAGCAATGGAACTGGCATGGCAGCATCAGATGAGCGTGTTGACTATGTGGTTGTGGACCAGCAACGGACACAGGCCCTTAAGAGCACCCGGGAGGCCTGGAACGATGGCCGCCAATCCACAGAGACAGACACCCCTTCCAAAGGACCCAAGTGACCCCGTTGTCCCTCCAAACCCCCAAACCGCTGGGCCTTTTACACTAGTGTAGGCTCTGGTTTGTGCTTTGGGACGGTCCAGCTGTCATGTTCCACCTCAGCAAGATCCTTAGTGTGCGGGGGCCAGTGGAGCTTCATAGCCACTCAACTGTCTTTAGTTTACACTGCTGTCTGGCCTAGGACAGCACCGTGTGTACAGTTGTAGGAAGGGGGTGTGAGCCAGGAATAAGCTGTATGCAGTATGAAAGCAGGTGGAATGACTGGACTTGTCATCGGGGTTTGACCTAAACAGGCTTACGAACTTTGAACATTCACTGCCTCCTATATTGGATTAGAGTTTTTAGTTCTGTCGTTCACCTTTCAATGGCCGGTGGGCTGATCCAGAGTTAACATTTCCTTAAATTATAATGCTGTTTGATGTTGTTTTGGAGTGTAAGTGAAATCACTTGATAACATGATCACAGTAGTTTGTCAATGCAACACTCTACTAGTTAGCATAGCTGGTTAACGGTGTTGATTCTTTTCGAGCGGGGGTGAAGTTTCCATAAGCACTGTTCACAGGTCAGTTTTATAATTTCTTCGCTAATTTATGGTGGATGTCTGCAACTGACCCCGATCTGTGTCTAAGACGAACTTCAAACCTGATCCCTAAGATAACCCAGTACGACAGAATTTCATAGAGTTTTATCACCTTTTTTCTTTCAATGCAAAGGCAGTTGAACTCGTTCATTTTACATGTAACCAAGTGCTCAATTTAAGCTTTGGATTCACTCAAGGTTTAATCCACTGAACATGATTTGATTTCCATTTACTTTGTACGTGGAGATGCTTCAATCTGCTATAATGGAAGTGCAAAGACTGTACAAAAGTGTTATGTATATAAACAGGAAAAGTGTCCTTTTATTTGTATGGAATATCCAGCGTGTTTGACTCGAAGGTATGTGGATTCTGCAGGGTAGAATCCTGTGCCTGTCTTCGGTGGTATCAGGACTTGTGATTTAATGAATGAATTACTGTGAGTTTTTAAAAGAACGTGACAGGTTTTCTATAAGTTATGCAAAGGTATCAAACTTAGGCTAGAGAGAGAGAGAAAATCAGGTACTCTTTATAAATGCATACTAATACAACTATCCATTTCTAATTTATTTCTCAAGTTATTTCATCGGGTGGATGTCATGTCCACTTTTAGCTCAGTATTCTTGATTTATATGGAGGAACATTTGCTAAAGTCTGTTAAAATGCTTAGTTTGACGAGCGACAGTCAATTAGTTTCACAAGTTCATTGATATTCCTCATATCTCTCTCATAGGTTTAATTTATTTCAAATTGAACTGGCATACAGTTTTGGGAAATTGACTGCCTCTTGTAGTCAACTTGATACATCTTTTATAGACTTTGAAAAAGTCTTTATGTCTGCATAGATCTGTGCTTTACTAACCTGTGAACTCTCACTCAGAAGTCCCAAGCATGTGCTACCACAAGATAAAATCATTGCTGTACATATTTCGCCATCAATTACATTAACATGTATCATTTGAAAAATGTGCCTACTAAGTCATCTTCATTCTACTTCACTCTTTCCTTATTGCAGTCTCTTTGTGATATGGACTGCAAAGCTGATGATGCTTTATCTTTTTTAATGAATCTCGACAGAAAATGTAAATTTTAAAAGTGGACTAAATAAAATCCAACCTCTTACGCATGTGTTGTCTTTCTTCAGTACGATTTCCTTTATGATTGGGACGTCGAAATGGAAGAGAAGATGAAGGAATAGAACAGGTTAAATGTTATAAGATTCTGTCCTGTGCATGTTGAGTGTTCTTTTGTATTAGTTTTCTTTTCAATTACATTCGGATTGGAAAAAACTATGATACCATTCCACACGCACGCAGGCTTGCAAATGTCTTTAATCCCCAGCTCTCTGTCAATTTCAGAGTTATAATGGACAGTTGAATAATTGAATAAGAACATTTTCTAGGCAGTCTGAACAATTATAGCCTGCAAGTATGACCTTTTCATCAGAACATTTAAGGCTCAAACAAGCCTGTAATACAACTTCTACTCCTAGCATCAATGTTCTAGCATCACTTTCCTTTAACATTTATATCTGGCTGGAATTTAAGTGCTCTGACAGCTGCACAATTTTAAGATTTTTAACTGTCTTGTAAGTTAAGTTTTTGACTTCTTAAACCAAACAAAGGTGGCAGCATGGAAATGATCCATTATCTTTTGGTACAAGGCAAGAAAAAAATATGATTATGATATAATGTGAAAATATAACAAAGGAAAATTAGATTAATACAGTTAGAAATGTAATTCAGGTAGGTATAATAATTATTACATGTATTATATAATTACAGAATTTTTAGTAATGAATAATACAAGACTAGTAAGGAGTTTCTATGTCACTTCCGGCCGCCATCTTTGTTTAATAAGCGTGGTAACTCCCAGAGCGGTTTAAAATCTTTACATGATGCAGCCAAAGGATTATTGTTTGTTTTGCACTTGCATAGAAGAATCTGTAAATGTCTTCAAAACAGTGGTAAGTGTTGTTAACAAATTTCGGCGTGTACCGTTAGCATTATGTCTTAATTGAGAAATTTGAGATGCCTAGCATTAGTTAGCTCAGTCCATGACTCCACTGTAAGTCAGCCAACGTTAATATAGAAGTCTCAAATGTAAAACATGAGAGTCAAAAACTGAGCCTCCATCATCATACAGTCTTGTTTTATAGGTTTGGTCGTCAATAAGGTTAAGGGTTGATGTTTTCTAATGAACCTTTTCTCTAATTAGCTAATGAAAAGGTGTGACCAGCAAGGTGGCAAACAACCACTGCTTGAACACAAATGTTCTTGACTTTGGAAATAATCTGTTTATAGTTTGACAAAATAATCTTAACTCAAGTTATACTCAAATTTTAGGAAAGGAATACATCTGGTGTTTCTCCGTCATCCCAAGGCAGTGTCTTCGACCAAGTTAGCTAATTTAGCTAGCTAACTTTCATCACCTGTGGCCTCCATCCAGTGAGGGTGCTGCGTTCAAATACAAAGGTAAGCTCCTCTGGCCATTAGTGTAAATATGTCTTTTTAACAGTGGTGGAAGAAGTATTTACAACTTTTACTTAAGTAAAAGTAGCAACATCACACTGTAAAAGTCTTCTGTTACGAGTAAAAGTCCCGCATTCAAAATTTTACTCAAGTAAAAGTATAAAAGTATTAGCAACTAAAAGTACTGAAACTATCAAAAGTATCGCCTAACATTTGCTGCTAAAGGACCAATACACAGCTGTATTCTGTTTGAAAGGCCAATGAGGAGGACTTCTGTTTTGTCAGGGTTAAGTTCGAGGAAGTTATCTGACATCCAGTCCTTGATCGCTGTTACTTAAGTACAGTACTTGAGTAAATGTACTTAGTTATTTCCACCACTGCTTTTTAACTACAAAAAGCAAACAACACAGTTGTGCAAAATACATATTTTCTGTGTGTTTGTGAAACAGTTGGGCCCTGCCTGAACTTTCAAACTGCTGTGTGTGTTGAGGGAGTGGGTGAGTGGTGGTGTGACATATTCTCAAATCCATTACCAGTTTTCCTTAAGGGATACTTTGTTTTTGAGAAAGTCAGAAAACTATCCTAAATCGAACCACAGTGGAAGGAACAATACAATATCTGGAAAGTTGAGCTTGAAGGCTTAAGACACAGCAGCTTGACAACAACAGGCGGTTCAATGCTTATTGTCTCAGAGGCTTCAGTTATGTGTAGAGCTGCAACGATTAGTCCATAAATCAATTAGTCGATCAATAGAAAACTAATTGGCAACTATTTTGATAATCGACTAATCGTTTAAATTATTTTTCCAGCAAAAACTCCCAAAATTCGATTGTTCCAAGTTCTCAGATGTAAAAATTGGCCACTTTTCTTGATCTTGCATTATAATAAATTGAATATTTTTTTTGGCTATTGGTCGGACAAACCAAGACATTTGATGAGGTCATCACATAATGTGATGGGCATTGTTCACTGTTTTCTAATGTGTTATAGACCAAACGATTAACTGATTAATTGAGAAAATAATTGGCAGATTAGCCGATGACAAAAATAATCATTAGATGCAGCCCTAGTTACGTGACAACAACTAAAATGTCTCCATGACAACCAAGCAACTCCATCTACAAGACCACAAGAAGTAGCCTAGTTAAAAGTTTCAGACACAGAAACAGGCAGAACATAACTGTCCAAATGAGATGAGCAAAGCATGATCAGCCCTTGACCTGTGGCTTCAGAATAAAAAGTGAAGATCTTCACATGACCTTGTCTTTGCTAACTTGGGTTTCCTAATGTAATCTTACTTTAAAAAATCATAGGCGAAATTAAGGATTCATGTGTTAGACTGAGCTACCCACCATATACATATAAAAAATGAAAAGAATCTAAATGTAGGCGTTTTTTTGCAAATTAAGGACAAAAAAAATCACAGAATTTGCATATTTATTTATTTTGGACCAAAAGTATTGAAATGACCTTTGGATAACCTTGTTTGTAATCTTTACGATAATTACTGTTATGTTTAGTTTTGAAGAAGATGGGCCTATCTGTGTCTTTAGGTGGGGTCAATATGGGTCAACATTGATCTCCATCTCCTGGATGGTTGGTCATTCTAGTTAATCAAACCTCGTTCTAACTCTCTGACATATAGGTTAACATGTAGGGAAACATTTTATCAAATTGAAAGGGGTGAGGTCAGAAAGTGATTGATTTCTAACAGAATGCCCCTCCAGTGTAAAATATATACTGCTTAAGTGTCAAAGGCTCTATCCAACTACAGTCGTTTCCATCCAAGTTTCACAGAATCTGCTTTAAAGGAGAATTCAGTGTATTTTCACCCTTGGCCTTACTATTCTTAGTTTTTGCTACAGTTTTCACAGTAGAGCTTTATGCAGCTCCTTGTCTTGGGAGAGATGCCCCCAAGCCAAAATCTCAGAATAGCAATTTAAAGCATGAGTCATCTTGCTTAGGAACCCAGACCTTTCAGTCACTTCCTGCTTTTAGTTTTACTCAGCTGACCACTAGATGGAGCTGTTGTTTGAAGAACTATGTGGCTCTCCTTTGCCTACATACTTTCCCTTTGCCCACACCCCTTTCAGTGCAGTCACTGCTCTTGACGCTCTGCTGTCTGAGGCTCTGCAGTGCTGTGGCAGCCTAAGTCACATTTACAATATCTTCACCGTGAACTTCACAGGCCAAGGTGCTGCAGGGTTAAGGTAATGAGGCTCGGGACCACCAACAGCCTTGAAATCCATGAGTTTGTAATTTAGATGATTTTTTAAAACTCAGATGTCCGTATGTGGCTGTTTTCCATACAGCATGTACAGTGAGCAAATCCACTAGTGTTTGCCTAACATACAGTGTCTAATGGCGTGGTCCGTCTACTGGAAGGATTCAGTACGAGGTTTCTTCAAGGGGTCACCACAGGGGTGATTTGGGGTTAAACAATTGTATTACCTTCTTATTTACACTCACAGTTTATTTTTATATGCACTAACCAAGGCTCAACATTTCCCCTAATTCAACACACATTTATACAAATCTGTGTGGGGTAGTTATCCTTTGAAGCAAAGGTTCTCAGAGACTCTCAGAGATTCCTGAGTGGATTTCCGATATTATTCTCTCTGTTGGGACATAAATAGGGGTGAGCAACAACTGTTATTAACTTATTTACTAAATCAATTTTATCATGGATCACAAAAAAAGCATAATCTGAATGGAGATCAGAAGCCCTTTGCACCTCTTCGAGGGTTTTATGAAATGTTGAAGGACCCATACAGGTGTGAATGAGCGTGCATGTAGTTTGTGGTGTTATCTGTAAAGGTCCGTCCCATTTTAACTTACTGATATTGGTGCTGCATGTCCACTTTTTGCGAAACAGCACTGATGTATCTCTCCCTCAGCTAGCTAATTATCATAGATTTATGGATTCAGTACAGGCCTCTTGTTTACTCACATGCAACATATGGGCCGACTGGCTTCACAGTCACATTTAATCCCATAAATCTGTAGTACTCCACATCACGAGATACGCTCCATCCTACATGAGTCTGCCTTTCACTGCACTGACTGTATGTAATCTTTAATCTCTCTGCAAATAACCTAATTAAAGGTCATATTGGGACAGGATTATAATTTCTGCTGTGACACACAGCAGATTGTAAAATGTTGCCATCGGGTGGCGTTATGCTTTGTTCAAATGGAATTTTTTAAATGTTCATGTCACGCTGTCAGATGTGGCTGATGGGATGACACATTAACATATGGCAGCTGACAGGTTTTGACTCGTTTTCTTTTTAAATTGCTATTTTCTCAGTGTGCATATGAGTGGCTGGTTTGCATGCTTGATGTGTGAGAACTAGATTACTGATAATGTCATCATCTAGGCCCAATGCCGGGGTTAATTTAATCTTATACCTGACCATGGGGACCTGAAGAACATCTCTCCATCTGTGAACATGTTTTCAAGACTGCTTATATAAAATTATACTGTGTTTTACAGTTATGTCAGCTATCGTTAACCACTTTCTCAGTTCTCTTTTCTCCTTCTGGAAGCACTTTTTCAACAACATTATATCTGATAGAAACCCAGACCCAGTTTCTAAGAAGCAATATGCTGCACATTAAAGGAGCCTTTTCAGCTTTTGTATTTACATCTTGTCAAGCATATGCAGATGCATTACAACACATGCACCATTTTATCCTTCATTCACTTTAAAGCTTGTGAGAAAAGCATCTTAATCACTATCTGGGTGTCATAACGAGGGAATGTTTGCAATTAAAACACAACTTGAGCCTGCTCTGCTTGTTTACACGTATGCCTCTACCTACACAGTCGTGGCTGTGTGATGGCGCAGCCTGGGGAGCCTCTATGCAGTACCTTTGGCAGTGTGTGAGTAATGGAGCAGGGAGAGAGTCTCTGGCTTCTTAACAGGGCCAGCAGAATAATTATGAGGCAAGCTGAGAGGCTGTTCCTGGGCAGAGGGAGACTGTGAGCTTTATTGGGTCTTGCCTGTCCTCTTGGACCTCTGCCTGGACTGATGGGAGCAGCCTGTAAGGTGACCCGGGGTGCTGTCTTGTGGGGCCAGTTACAGAGTTACACATGTCTAGGGACAACTGCGGCGTGTTTTGGCCTAAATGTGGGTGGGAACAGTGTCATAGTAAATAATGTATAAAATTTCCAAACCTATTTAAGGAACTGTGTAGTTGATGCTCAAACTGCTACATCAAGCCTGGTTAATTAACACCATTAGTATGAGTGAAAAGTCAGCACTTTAGACTTCAGTAAATTATGCAGATGCTTGTCATATTAATGGGGAACACACTACAAGTGTTGAAAATGAACATTCCTCCAGAGACATGTTTGCCCTAGAAGGCATCATTGGGCTGGCAGTGCAGTTAATTGATTGGGTAGTGGCAGCTGCATGTGTCCCCTGCTGGATACAGATGCAACTAGAGCGCAACCGATACCAATGTCGATATTTGAGAGTTTAAAGAATATGATAATGATAGATTAAACAATATTCATTTTATTTTACTGAATGACCGTACCAGGCCAAAAACTGTGCTTTTGTCCTACCTCCACTTATCAGCCTCCCAAGTCTCTCATTAGCTTCAGTGTATTGCACATTTTCTTTTCTTTCACATTCTTTTGAGAATAACCAGGGCTGTTTTGAAAATGAAGAAACATTTTATGTGAATAGTTGCAGTCATGATTTATGATGGATTATATGTAGAATTTAGGTTTGCCTAAAAAAGACTGTTGGAAGTGCATTTTTTTGCAATTGTGAATGTGTCAAATATGATAACTCATCACAGAACAGCAACATAAGTAATCAGTGACATGTGTGAGGTTTTTGGTGAAACTGACAAGGCCACTTTTTAATGAACTCTGTACAGCCTCATTTCCCATCAGGGAGAGTGGGACGCAATCAAAAGGGATGCTGAGATGTTGCTTGGGTCACTGTAACAACATGCAATGAGAGGTTACAACCAAGTGTGATTTATTTTGTTCATAAGGACCAAGGCTATTGACCAATGGGTTCGTGTGCAAGCCTCACTGAAACAGTGAGCGGGGCGCTGGTCTAGTGCTAGAACTGATGGGGTTAAAGAATTGTGACTAAGATATGTACTGAGAGAGACATTTTACAGTTAGGAAAAGGGAAATTGAAAGGTGACACAGTTTCTAAATTGCCTCAAACATATCTTTGGGATTTTTGATTGGTTTGATTAATTGTTTGGTCTACAAAATGTCCGAAAATGGTGAAAAATGTTCATCAAAATTTACAAAAACTCAAGGTGAAATCTTCAAATGTCTTGTTTTATGCGACCAACTGTGCAAAACAGAAAACCTTCACATTTGAGAAGTTGGAATCGGACAATTTTCTCAGTTTTCTTTAAAAAAAAAAAAAGACTGACATCAATTAATTGATCATCACTTTTTTTGCCGATTAATTTTCATAATTAGGTAGGCTACACCTAGCGAAAACTAATGCAGTCTTAACACAACAGACCTGCAATAAATCATGAAAGTTATAATGCTTTTGTTGAAACTGTTTTGAGAGGTGTTGATTCAACTTTATGGTTAGTTTGAAGGCTGCAGTTTCTGGTGCTGTTGAACTGTACTGTGTTGTACTGAGAGGTATTTCTAATATTTTGTCCACCCCATTTATATCAATGAGGGTAGACTAAATATTGGAAACACCGCTGGGTATAACGCAGAACAATTCAACAGCACCACCACAGCTAAAACTGATCATTACAACCTTTATGAGTGCAGGATTTATTGCATGGATGTTGTATTAGACTGCATTAGTTTTAGCCAGATGTACCTAATGTCTAGAAAGTGAGTGTATATGCTGACACCAGCCGATAATGTCAGCCTTAGTTGCAACTATACATCACATGTGGATAATGGTTGGCTTTTGAAGAACTGATGCAGGCAATGTGTTGCTATAATTGTATTGTTTTTACTCAGGACATAAAAGTGCAGTTTAGTTGTGTGTTGTGCAATATACAGGTCTGTTAGCACCTGGTTGTCTCCAGATGTGTATTTTCCTGAGGCCCCACAAGACTTTAGACCATGTAACTGTTATTACTAGCTCTAGTAATGGTTACTGTAACAGTAAATACTATTTTCCAGTTGTTGTGTGTGTGTGTGTGTGTGTGTGTGTGTGTGTGTGTGTGTTATTTGTTTGGTGGATGTTCAGCAGTTGGAAAGTATATATTTTGTTGACTTCACTTTTTATTCTGCCAATGTTTCTGTCTGACTGTTGGTTGAACTCCACTCCAACTTACCTGTCTCTCTAAATGAACATCCTGAATCTTGGATGTACTTCTGATCAAATGCATCTCATTACAGTACTTCCTGGCAGCCCCGTATTGAGTCATCTATAGTTCTGTTTACCGCATCTGTCGCACTCCCTCATCTTCCAATCCTGGCAGCTGGTCTGTCACTCTCTTAACCCTCAACCCACCCAGTCAACCTCTCATCTTGCCCGCATGCCATCTATCTGTCCACTTTTCTTTCTCTCACTGCCTCTCCAGCTTTTCCTCTTGCCTCTCTGTTTCAAACCTCTAATCACATTAAAGCCGAGCCAATGCTGGACTGAATCTAAAACAACTCGCAACATACCATCAGTGCTCACTGAGTTCAGATACACTATTCTTTTTTGTTCTGCCCAGACAAAATCAATTTCTCCTCCTAGTCCAACTCTTAAGTCAGCCATACAGCAATATCCTCCTGACACGTAACTTCCCAGAGCACCATTGTAACATTGATAGATGTGGATAGGCATTATGAGAAAAACACCTATAGAAAGACAAGTAGAAAGCAAGATGGATTTTTTTTGTGTGTGATTTTGTGCATGATTCTATGCCTGTAAACTAAGATGTTAAGTCGAGGGTCTTGTACATATGTTAAATATTCAAAACTCAGTTGTCCATCCTTGTCAGTGCAGATAAGGATAGTACTGTACATGAAGAAAGAAGCATGTTTTCTAGTCATGTTTTCTGTATATTTCCAGATCAAAGCAACCCTCCTCTCTCCCCTGTCGACCCCCTATCACTCAGCAATAACTTGGCCTCACCTGCCTGCCTGTGCCCTGCCTTTGACATTATACGCGTGGATCCCACTTCCTGGCGACGGGCCAGAGGAGAAAAAAGTGAGTGATTTCGAAAAAAAACCCTCTCTCTTTCTCCCTTGCTCTCTCGCTCTCACCAAAGCTGGCCTAATCAGATTTAGCAAGGGCTCAAGGATTGAGTTTTTGTGTGCGACTGCAATGTCATCAGCGGAGATTTGGAGCAGTAAAACCATTACTGTATTGGAAAGAGTGGTAATTGTATTTAGAAAGCAGGATTCAGTGGGGAATCGTAATTCAGCTTATGATTTGCGTCATTTTCCACTCCACAGTTTCACTGCATTTATTGCACATTTGCACGGGTCCATTAACTAAGCTGATGATTATTATATTACCAAGGATATAACTGCACACTTCTATTGCTCCAGATACTAACTTTACACTGCATAACGAGCTACTATTAATTTTTAATAGCTTAAGGAATTTGCCTGATGATAATACTAAATTCATTCCTCCTGATAATGCATTATTACGCTTAGGCTAACGTCAGTCATGCACAATAAGACTAAATGTTGCCCAACAGTTCAGGGATTTATGAATAGGATTTTGCTAATAGTCAGCATTATAGATTATCTGCTTTTTAGAGATGACTCGGAGATCTCCCCCCTAGATGAGAAGTTAATATTAGTGCAGTGTTAATTGCTAATTGTTGTGCATACTAAGATATCAATCTTTGACTACGCAGCTGTCTGAAGATGACATGGTGCTTTCTGCCTCCAGTGCGCTCATTGTAGGAGTCCCTTGGCTCAAATATAGATTGGCTCCTTGAGTCTGGTCTCTGGTCTGGATGTATCTGGATATGTTTCTGCCTCTGTCTTCACTTTTGTGTTTTGTGGTGCGTCAGCTATTCATCTGCTGGAGCTGGTTGTCTTACACAGCGTCTCGGAGCTCGCCAGCCTGACAATGTGTCAGCGGGGGTTGTGTCACATTATTGTCAGGAAAAATCTTAAGTCAGGGAATATATGAAGTTATTGAAAAGCCATGTCTGTAAGTCTTGTTGACTATAAGAACCTTAAGAAACTTCAATCTTGATGTGACCTAATGTTCCCATCGGTAACATACTTTCACATCATTGCACAGTCTCGAGGAAAATTCATTTGATTTTGATAACTTAGATGCTACCTATGCAGATTACTGAAAATATCAATTACTGTGAATAAGCTGTAAGGATGTTAAGCCCAGCCCCTTGAAACTCCATTCGCTCTTGTAAGATGTTGTCTATAATGAGTTGGAAGCTGTATTACACTGCAACATCCTACCACTTATAGTTATGCATTATAGATCATTAGTGCTGTGATTGGGTAACAGCACTTTGCCACATGGCAGTTCCTGTAGAAAAAGCCGACACCTCATCAGATATGAGTTGCCTGAAGTGTTTTTAACAGGGGCTTGCTGGTGAGGGACACTTGACAGGAAACACAGCTCAGTTCAGCCGGTCTATGTTTTCCCAGTGAAAACAGCTATCCATCTGTGTAATAGGCCTTGTCAAAAGTTTACAGAGAATCAGCAATTCACTTTGAGACTAGGCAGCGTTTGCCATCGAAAGGGACTCTGATACGCTGTAAGAGGCCATTGAGGCAGTGAGCAGGCTTTGATGCATAGTGATATCTTGACAGTTGCTGTCCCCTTCTCATTTGGTTTCCACTGTCAAGACTCAAAACGTTCCTATGTATGTGTATCTGCGCACACTCTTCCTCCTCAATGCCATATTTGATATTTGCAAACGACACGAATGCAGTAATAACTTAATTATTAGCTTTGCTCTGCTCAAATTCTTAATCGAAGTAACTTGCTGCCTCATTGGATAGCTTCATGTTTTAACAGTTTCTAGTCAGAATTTTGGAGTTTCAGCTTTCTGCTGGATTGTAGGCATTCAGTTACACCAGCTACATCTAAAAGAACATACTGTTTCTTTAAAGGAACGATTGCGATCTATGTATTTTTTTCTGTGTCATAAAAGTTTGATGTGTCTTTTGAACAGCTTATTTTAGTCATATCAGATAATGGCTATAACTGATACTACCATGTAAAGTATATTTGAGATCTTTGTCTTGTATTGGTTACTTAGTTGATCAACAGTTTATGGTGAGCATTTGTTTTCACCTATAGATCCTAATGTTTTAAATGTAAAATAAATACTCTAAACACCCCTCAAAACCATAAGCTTTACTTTGGTTAATGTTGTCTTGGAAGTACTCATGTACCCTCAAGTATTATTTTAAAGCACTCCAGTGTACTTTTAGAAGAGTTTAAACTAGAGTTTTTCAGAAACATTGGTATTTATAATCTTAAATTGCTTAAATGAAGATAAACTTGTTTGCATGGTTCATTTGAGTGCGCAACACTTACAAACAATTCACTGAAGAGGCCATAACCCTGCCTGTTGTGTGGTCACTGTGCCTGCAGAGTGTATTGCCACACATTTAGAAGAATAGCAGCCCAGGTTGAAATGAAAAACAGTAATTCTTCAAACCTTTGTCCAGCTCTAGACTGCAGTCTATGGACATACATGAAGTGGACACAAAGATATAACACTATTGATTTTTTCTAGCCTTGAAAAAAGTTAATAAAAAACAGTTGTGTGCACATTGTATATAAGCTATATAGAATTGCTTCTTTTAAACTATGGACTTTGCTTATCTGTGTTGAAAAACTGGAAAGAAAAGATAGCTGATGCACAGTGGATTCCTCACTACGGCACATTAAAGAGGAAGAACAGGCCTCGGTTAACAAATTCTTTTGACCTTCTGCTGTGCACCGTTAAATTTTGTGTCCAGGTTTGCAGGTCAGATCAGGGTGAAATTCAGAGAGCACATTATCTCTACATGTGTTAGGGGCTGATTAGTTTGAATGATTGAATGGGCTGTGACCTTAAACCCTATGTAAAGTCTCTATGTTGATTGGATATTCTCCAATTCTGACGCTTTTGCGAGGCAGCGCTTCTGAACCTACATATTGTGTCAGTGTTGTGTTGTTTTCTTGAAAAGAGCACCAGTGTCTGATAGCCTTTGTCACAGAAGACATTTTTACATGTTCCTGTAGGAAATGGTAGCATAAATGATAAAATTAACAATGGCTGAATTCCATTTCGCTGCTCACTTGAATAAGCAGAGCCGTTGTCGATTTTCCTACTATGACAAGTCAAAATGTCTGCTGTGAAAAAGCCTGATAGGTAGTCACTATGGGCTAATACAGTGATGTTAGGTATCGGAATTGATATTCAGATGAGTCTTGAAACAATTTTTTTAAACAATTTTGATAAATGAATTAATTGTTTGTAATTTTTCAAGAAAAAAAATGCTGCTTCTTTGTCTGATTTGATAGTGAACTGACTATCTTTGGGTTTTAGGCTGTTGGTTGGACAAAACAAGAAACTTGAAGACAGGCTTTGGGATATTATGATGGGTATTTTTAAAACTTATTCTCAGAATGAATGATGAATTAATCAAGAACATAATTGGCAGATTAACTGATAATGAAAATAATCATTATTTGTGTCCCTAATCTAGGACATAGGTGGGATTGGTGCATTCTTAGTGTCATCAGTCACCAGTTTGGACCATTTCACGTGCTGTTTTATCAGTGATGAGGTCAAGGAACCACATGCAGTAACCACTGACTTAAATCTTCAGCTCACAACTGAAAATTAGCAACATGATTCATGCAGATGGTGTCAGCCAGTGGCACTTCAGCTACTTTGTGATGCAGCTGCAAAAAACATCTGCTCAGAGGAGACTGATTTCCTTGTACTGAAGGTGCAACATTCAGAACAAGTGAATATATGACAAATGAAATGAAATCAGCTCAGAGTGGAGGAGAAGATGGGCCTTTTGTTGCTACATCGTCCTTGGAGAACTGTTGCCTGATGTAGGAAATGGTTCAGCATTATATGAAGAACCAAACAGAAGTTGAATTTCACATACATCCTTGATACTAAAACCACCACTTGCACGCACACACACCGGAGGAACGTGTGCGTGTAAGTCCTGCCGTGGAAAACACCCTCTCTGATGAAACAGACGTTGTGGGCACACACAAGTACGCGCTTGCTAATTTTGCTAGTCGGGATATTGTCCATGGGATCGATGTGGAGGGGTGGGCACTTGTCCTGGCAGTACTGGTTTAATTCAGTAGTTGTGCCTGTTGTTTCACGTTTTACCGGCATGTTACTACCAGCCACTGGTAAAAACATGGGAAAATATATTTTTTAAGATAAAACGATAGTTGCATAAACTATTCGATTTTTTATAATTTAGCAACTATTCGAAAAATTCGAAAATCATGACCCATCCCTACTTCAAAGACATTTATACACTAGTGAAATACTCTCATATGCTCTGATTTAAGGATGATGGCAGAAAAATTGCAATGCAGTGCCACTGGAATTTAAAAGATATGCAAAAGTTATAATAAAGTTTTGTTTTGTTTCAGCTTGCGTAAACAAGTGGCCAATTAATGATTAAAGTGTTATAAAGGCATACTACTGGTGCTTGTGAGTGCTTTAGTGGTTAATTTGGTAAGGTTTCAACAGTGTATATAAAAGTAATGTATTTCACTCATAGAGGCATTTTATAGTCATACAAAACTACATTTTATTTTCATTTTCATTTATAGAGCATTACTATTAATTTAAAGTGTTAAATATGTAAGTGGGCATAAGTAAGTGTTGCAATATATTTGGATGCATAAGCATCTCCAATTAGGGATACACAATATATATGGATGGCTGATATGTTATTCCATAAATGAGAAAGTTAAAATATTGTTATTACTGTGATAATCCCAATAATGGGAGGCCTTTTTTCCAATAGCAGCGCTTCTTCTGTGATTGTGAACGCCGCAACTATATTAATGTCATTTTTTCAATCAATCAAATTCAATGAAGAATAATATTATTTGTTTGAATTAATTTTAACGACTAAAATCCCATAAAGTCTAATGCTAAACGATGTTGTAGAAGTGTTCCATTCATTCGTGTTGCCTCACTTAAGTCACAACTAACAGGTGACTTCAGATTAGTTGCCGTGGTAATGTAACTACAGGCAGTTGCCTTTTTAAAAGGGCAACAAACAGCCTAAACTTTATCCATGATTTTTTCATCTTTGGTGTTGAATCCAAAATGTTTTCATACATTACTTCTGGCATGGTTTGGCGTCATTATTATTCGTTCAGCATAGCGCGTAAAGTGACTTCATTCAAAGGATACTAAAAGACAATACCCACCCCACCAACAGCCTGTTCATCCTGCTGCCGTCTGGCAAGCGATACAGAAGTATCCGCTGTCGTACCAACAGACCACAGAGCAGCTTCTTTCCTCAGGCTGTGATTCATCCTCCGTACTACACCATAAATAATAGTTTGTTCTTTTTTTGTGTGTGTAGCATGAAGGGACTACAGCTTACATTTCATTATACAACCCTGTGTTGTATAATGATAAATCGTGTTATTTCGTGTAGAGAACGACAGTAGACTAGTTTACTGACTGGAAAATGGGGTATGCAATAGACCAGAGCAACAGTGCATTTAAGGAATGCCCCCTGCTGGAGTACAAGGTTCAGTCTGTTGTGGTTAAACACTTTTTTAATTGATTTTGATGATTTTAAGATTTCAGTTAAGTTCTAACAGGGATTTAAATTTTGAATAATAAAACGACAGCCATATAATAATGTATTAACGAATATCAGGGCTGCAACTAACGATTTTTTTCATGATCGATTGATCTGGTGATTATTTTGTCGATTTAGTTGTTTTGTCTATAAAGGTCACAAAAAGGGGAAAAAGGTTCCATCACAATTTCCCTGAGCCCGAAGTGTTTTGTCCAACCTACAGCCCAGAACCCAAAGATTTTTTTTACTTCTACATATACTTTATTTACTGTCATATGTCCAAGAAAATCTATTTAAAAAATCTATTATCTATTATAAACTATCAAAATAGTTGCTGATTATATTTCTTTTGATCAACTAATTGATTAATCAGCTGTCAGCTCTAATGAATATGTTAATGAACAAATTTCTATAAGTTGAACTGTTAGCAGTTTACAGTAAGAGAGAAAAAGATGAATATTAGAAAAATTGCCTTTTTTTAAAACTACTATTTGTTTACAAAAATTGTATTGACATTGTTTTCTTTGTATTTTCTTTAGTTGCAAGAGTAATGCTATTGGTTATCATTGTATTGGTACTGGCAATGGCAAACAGACAATTATTGATCATTGTTATTGGACCTGAAATTCCATATCAGTGCAATTATGTGCAAAATGTGTCTATGTACATACTGTATTCCGTATCGTTTTACACAGCTCTTCAATGAATGCTTGCATGTACATGAGTGTATCTTTGAGTGCATGTGTGCGCGCGCGTGCATGCAGCTCCATTTACATGAGCATTTTACCCAGGCCTCTATCCAGTATCCAGCCATTTCAGGTTATCAGAATAAGAGAGAGGGGGCAGAAAGAAAAGGCTGCATTAGTTTATAGTGTGCAAATAAATCACATCATACAGAATTGGGTGCATTCTGAAGTTATAGGCTCCCACAACAAAAGCAGTTTAACACTTGGCCAGTATGAATAGCAGTGAAACATCAAGACAGGAATATGTTTAGGGATACATTTTATGTGTCCCTGGCTTGGCATGGTGAAATGCCTTTTTAAAATTGGAGTCTGTCCAGTTGTCAGTGACAATGATGCTGATTTATTGGAGCAGAGGGAAGAGAAGCCGGACAGAGGCGATGTTTCCCTCTAAAGCTTTCCATTTGGTAAATGATGCTTAGGTGTTCACTTTTCTTTGTTGACATGGGCCTGAAGCACAGCTGCATTTGCACTAATGCAGAGTGGGTAACATGACACTTTTGCCCACATGCTCTTCTATTAATGCAACAGTCTGTGGTTTTTTAATGAATAATCATGCAGTTCATCACAAACAGCTGATCTAATGGTGTTTACATTTAGCAGTAAGGCACAGAGTGGAGTGATAGAAAGGCAGGAATGAATGAGCAAGTTATGATCAGATTTGAGTGTTGAGTGATGTGATACAGTATTCTTCACCTTCTCAATCCAAGTGCGGCGTTTCCTTGCATGGTTGTTTATCTGGGTCGTTTATCTGCAGAATATTCACCTTGGTCAAATGGAGGTTTACAGTATTTCAGCGGTTCAATTAGCATTTAAATGCACTCTTTATTTAAATGATGTCTCAGCAAAAGTGCATTCATGCTTTTTTTTATTAATTGTGGTGCGTGAATTAATTTGCTGTTATGCCATTTGTCTGTGAAATCCTTCATTGAGGAAGTAGTGAAACTCCTTTTGTTGTGTTTTTCATGCTAAATGTTTTAATAGCCTGTTGCAATAGCACAAAAGACAGACAGAAAGAAGAAAGTCTAATTGCTTTTTTAGCTGCAGTTTATCCATGGGAAATACCACTGCTTATTATAAGCACATTAATGTTTTTTCTGTGGTCATTGTTTCTCATAGGTTATAGTGTAAGGGGGAAAGTGAAAAGTCATAGCATAAATTCTCAATTCGTAGCCGGGGACCTTATTTATTCAACTGAAGGGAGAATTATAACTTCATTTGGAAAAGGTTATTATTAGAATTTGGCCTTTATGATTTCCCGTGTTTCATAAGTATATTTTTCAATATTTTAGTAAGAAGATTACCTGTTTTCTGGTATGCTACAGTTTGTCATTAATGTGCTGTTTACCTGTGGCTGTGGTAAATTTATCATAATGTACGTTTCCATCACTACAACATATTCATGGTATACTCGCTCTGTTGCACTCCGTTTCTCTTTTTAGACAGAAACACAGTTTTTGCTCACAAATGAACTCTGATGGGTTCTTCTTGTCACAGTGGGTGAATTTGAGGCAGCAAGGGAAGGACCCAAATACAAATAAAAGCAGGCAGACAGGATCATCAAAGCCAGGAAGGCAGTCAGAACAGGCAAATTTATCAAAAAGGGTTAGGCAAAGAATCAGAAGTCCAAGGATCAGGCAGAAGGTCAGGCAGGCAGGTAGGTTAGAGTAGATTAGGCAGGCTAAAGGTAACAGGGTATCAGAAGCTCGAAAGCAAAGGCACAAAACAACAAAGACAACTTTGACACACTGGCATAGGAACAATGGAAGTGGACCGGTATAAGTAGTGAGTGACTGGGGAGGGAATGCGGTGCAGGTGAGGAGGTGAGCCGGGAAGGCCAGGCAACTGCAGAGCAGATGAGGGAATTGAGAAGAGGTGTGAAGATGGGTGGGGCAGTCAGGTGATGGGGAAAGGAGGGAGAGTCAGAGGGCATCTGGTGGATGGATCGAAAATGGCAGTGAAGGGGCCTGAGGAATTGTGTCTGGAGAGGAGGGACAGAGAGACAGACTGTGGGTGCATCCCAAGTCTCTTAATTGCATCCGCTTTTCCCTCACTTGCGTCCTTTCCTTGCGTCTTAGTCCCTCCCACCGAGGATGCATGGAGAGATGCAAGGAAACCATGCGAGCAGAGAAGAAACGAGGAAATGTGTTATGTCTGTGCACACGTACACTGCGCTAATACTAATAAAGGCACGCAGTTCTCAGTGGCTGAGCAGCAGTGTTTTCTCTCTGTAGCCTGTTACCTGTTTAACAAACACCTGCACATGAATAACAACCTGCATTCTGTATTTATACTGTACACTGTGTCCTGCTGAGAGGCGCAGGAACCATTTCTACTGGCAGGATGCCTTTATATTATTTATTCATTATTTGCCTCTGTATTTATTGATATTCTGATTGTGAATTCATTATTTAATAACCCAGAATATGATTATGGTGTCTTTTGAACACTGGAAATTATT
>NTHP01000621.1:277860-312736 GCA_003416845.1 Oplegnathus fasciatus
TGCTTATATAGAAACCAAAGATCTTAAGATACACATTTGGCTACTGAGGGTCGATTCAAATACTGTAGGAGGAAAACTGATTGTGTGTGCAAGCTGTGTGATTTGAGAAAGTGGAAAGTTCCATTTCCTTTTTGTATTGTACATACTAAGAGTGATTTAAGTGTGTTAATTTTCTATGAAATGGCTCAACAAAACCCTGAAATGTTCTCTGTCAAAAATCTGAATGTTTTTTTTTTTTTCATTTTGATGTTAAGATGGCTGAAGAAGAAGCCAAACTATTTAATTAGTATTTATTCTTATTTCTCCATTATCCAAATTACATTTTTAATGTTTTTAATGTTTTATGAATTTTGTCGTAAACATGAAGGTCTGAAAATCTCTTTCTTTTGAAAATGTGTATGCAGCATTCTGGATCTGGCTTTTATTTATTTGTGGTGTCTTGTAAGCCACTGGGGGTTGGGCATAGTTGTATACATGACACAATAATAAAACCTCTATTCAGTCATTCATTTGTTATTAAATATGGATTCATATTAACACTTATGAAGTTTATAAGTACTTATAAGTAAAAAAGGATTTCCTTTAAAGCTAATAAACTCAGTGCATCGACTTTGTTTTTGGGCGCCAGCAGTTCCATAAATGGAAAAGTGTGGGAATATATTTATGATTGAAATTCTGTCAGGTACAGCACTATCACTGAATGGATCTGCAATGCAAAACACTTTCACTGGCATGTTTGTCTTTGAAAATGGGAAGTTGTTGCAAAACTTTGCACATCGTCCTTTCTCCCACTCCTTTTATCCCATCCCATTATTCCCCCCCCCCCACTACTTTCTCTCTGTCTCTCTCTTTGTCTCTGTACATCCGACCTTTCTCATCCTGTCGTTCTTTGCTATCAGTTTAGAGGAAGAAATAGATTGTCTCCTCGCTCCCGTAATCAATTTGTGTCAGCACACCAGGTTTCTCTCTGGAAGTGCCAATGCTTGGAGAACACTTGGTATTCACAAAATGAAATAATGGGCCACCATAAATTCTGTAGAGAGGCGCTGTCTGTTTCACTTATGTTTAGGAAGATCTTCACTAGATAACTCTTGATAGCATCTTCTATAGTGGCACCAGTGCTCCTGTGTGATATCCCTCTTGCACCTCAGTTTTCAAACCCTTATGTTTCTGGTGGTCTGTCAATAGTAAACAACTGGCAGTGAGTAACGTCTGCACACATGACTTGAGTTGCATTGTGACACTTTCTAAGACAATGAGGCTATTCTTCTGCAGTTTTACCTGGGGTTCAGTAAGCATTTCCTTCTCAGCAGTTAACTACCATCACAGCAGCCTCAACGTCCCATGATATTTCTATTCATTTTTAACAAACTACCACATGCTGTGATATTTCTGAGCGCTCTAAATATAGCAGTTTTTCATTTTTTACCCTAAGGCAGAAAACAGCACCTAGGTAGACACACAGCCGTACATTCACTTAGTCATTGAAATTCATGAGGAGAGGGGTAAAAAACAAGGCTAATTCTTCAAGAGCAGGTTCACAAGCACCAGGCCATTTGTAAAACCTGTTCAGATGAATACACATGAAATAAATGTTAACTCTGCTGACAGGCTATTAATAAAAGGCCTCACTGTTTGATTTAGAGGCAAGGCGAGGGTATGTGCCAAGGGAGGTTGGAATGCTATAAGCGGGCAAATGGTAAGGCACAGAGAGGAGAAGCCTTATCTCGGGCTAACTGATGTCTTTTGGGCTCCTTGAGTCCCTCAGGTTGATTTGGACTTCTCTTTATCACGAGTGGTACACACCAGGAGGATTAGCCAGCCAATCCTGGATCAGTGAAACAACGCTATACTGGTGACATTTGGATCGATTATATCCTCAAATGACTTATTAAGATTTACCAGATCTGTCTGGTTGGGAACTAAATTAGATTAACTGAGAGAGTTAAACCATGTGGCCAGATG
Source organism: Oplegnathus fasciatus (assembly GCA_003416845.1). Lineage (NCBI taxonomy): Eukaryota > Metazoa > Chordata > Actinopteri > Centrarchiformes > Oplegnathidae > Oplegnathus > Oplegnathus fasciatus. The sequence continues at coordinate 279,826 of NTHP01000621.1, forward strand.
AGGTGAGGTGGCTGTTCTTGCCATCATACTGAAGATCATTTGAACTGGTGGATGGTTATGATGATTAAGTAGCACTTTATATTGTAGAGACATTGATGATAGGCCTTTTCCCACAGCAGACATTTTGACTTGTGATAGTAGGTCACAGGTGTTACTAATAACATTAATGGTGGCTCCATTTGATTCAAGTGTCCCAGTAAGCAATGACAGAGTGACAGTGAGCCAGCATGCAAGACATGACTGAAGCAGCTAAGTAGAATTCAGCCATCATTAATTTTAGTATTTCTCTACTATGATGTGTCAAAATGTCTTCTGTGAAAAAGGCCTATTGATGGGAAACTGAGTTTGTTGGGTATCTCATGGTTTCGCATTCAAATCAGTTCCGGTTTTTGGAGGTGCCGATAGTTATGTCCTATGAATTGTGACGGGATCATTATGAGCGAGTCTGTGGTGCAGCCGTCACTCTCTTGATTCAACCCTGTCTTAACTCAATTTATGTTTACTGGCTACAACTAGTCCCATATCCTGTTTTCTGAAAGCATCGACTTAATCAATATTTATCCATGGTCATTCCCCAACCTTAACCAAGTGCTTTTAGTTAACATAAACATTAATACCTTAGTCATGCAAAAATTGCCAAGAGGGTATCTTACAGGGAAAATGAAGGGCATATATTGTAAATAAAAGTGATCATTTTGAAGATATGTTCAATTTGTTTTTGTTGGCAGCAGACATTTCACTGATATCTTTAAAGCTGCATTAACTTATTTGTTTATGTCTTTGTTTCCACTTGGTGGCAGCAGAAACAGGCTTTAAACACTATTGGCATTTGCAGTATATTAACTTGTAGAATTGATATAGCAAACTGGTTAGCAAGCAGATGCCTATTTAAACATCCGACACAAATGGAGCAACATTAGCATTCATTCGAAGTCCTGTTTTTGATCAACCTGATGAATGTACATTCAGTATTCACTCTCCTTTTAGCTCTGCTTTGGTCTCCGCCAACTCTTGAGAGAAATATCTGGCTCTTTAGCTGCTCAACTATGTTCACCAGCTATTCGCTAACTTTGGTTGTTTGCCATTTGGTGCTGGGTAGGTAGCTTACAGTGGGTGTATAGAGCTTTTTGCTGAAAACTGCCACCTACTGTGTCTGGAAATGATGCTAATGAGAGCAGTGAGAGTGAACCAAAACAGTTGCTGTTGTAAAACCAAAACAATGAACTGAGAAACTATAACTATACTGCAGAGTGGGGTGATAATTCTCTGCGGGTTTGCGTCGAGTGACCCCTTACCCCTCACATTACACATAGTTATCTTCACGTATTGTTAATGGAAATATTGATTAGAGCAGCTTTAATATTAGCATTTTGTCAGTATATCATTTAAAAAAAATGCAGCACTGCAGCATTACTTTTCCCACAAAACATATTTTGCTAATGCAAAATAGTTCTATACATGCCTAACTTTTAGGAGGAATTGTTACTTGCTTTTCTATTTTTTCGCAATAATAATACTTAAATTCAATTTAGGCTGGATTTCCAACTCTAGGTTTTTATTTACAGCGTGCGATGCTTAGAAACTTCTGAAGGCTGAAAGCAAAAATAATCAAGAAGAAAAAATATTATCCATTGAAAAGAGCCTGTGGTGGTGCCTGCAATCAGCAGGTCTCAAACATAGGCTATTGAGGCAGTGTTGATGCTTCGAGCTGTTAGTTTACTAAGTGGGGGGAAAGGCTGATGTTTACCTCTTGCTGCCCCCCGAACACTGCTCTGTGTAACCTGCTGTGTCTACTGTTTCCCCACCGACCTGAAAAACCCAGTGTGCAGAATTGCCCATCTGCTGGTCTGCTGGCATGTAGTGCAGCCCACTATGTGAGATTAGGAGATCAAGGGAGCGCATGTCTTTCCTCACCCCGCCTGCGAGCTAAGGTTGTGTGTGTATCCTGAGTGTGTGCTGGGTCACTGTGAAAATGTTTGATAATTTGCCATGAAGTCCATGAGAGCAAATGTGCAACATAATGAGTGAAACACAGCAGAGATTTTTTGAATTAAAATGAAACACATACTTAGTGAGAGTTATACTACAATTTATATTATAATGATCCTCCTTTTACCGTGTTATTTCAGGGTAAACATCATGTAAATAGCAGACCATGAAATTAATCTTAAACATTACTGTACATACCCTGAAGCAAAAAGCAGTGGGGGTGAAATAATGTGATGTACCACATTTCCATACAGAGAGAGGTGGGAGGCAACTAAGAGTTTAGTTGGGGGGGAAAAAATGAAGATAAGTTCAAAGCCACGTGGAATGTGCATAGCAATCCATTACACTGTCATGGTGGGGAAAGAGATTGCAGGCCCATTCTCACCAGGGGAATGTGCCAATTATTAGATAATGTTCAGAACAAGCCGTCATGGATTAAAGCTTTGCAAGAGTCAGGATGCTCTTCAAATGAAGATGGTTTGATTAGCATACACTCAGCTTTTCCAACTACCACATAAAGTTTGAGGTTGAACGGAGGATTTCAGCACCCTTCTAAGCTTTGTTTGCAAATCCTATACAAGAAATGCATTGTCAAGATCAGAATTACTGTATATCCTTGAAGTTTAGTACTTCGAGAATCTTTGTCGTGCATTTGGATAAATAGCTGGGTATACAGTCACAGTATTTTTTTTTTCAAGCAATTGAAATTAGCATTTTTGAATTTTGATGAGCAAGAACAGCATTACAATGTGGCCAAATGTGTCTAAATTGGATGCTTAAAATGCTGGTCTATAGTAGGACTAAGACAGTCAGTCAGTCAAACAGATGAACCTTAAGTGATAACTATTTTGATGACTCAAAAAAAAATGGCAAACATTAACTGGTTCCAGTTCCTCAAATGTATTTAATGTGCTATGTTTTATTTCATTGATTAGTAAAGAAACACTTGCTGTTCAGCCTCCATTGTCTTACGAGAAGGTGCTTTATTACCGTACTGGTGCCAGGAAGCAGACTCCACACATCAGAGGCTGTATAGGGTCTGCTTCATAACCCCCCTCCACTAGCCTAGTTACACCAACACTGCCATGAGAACAAGGTCATAAAGAGGAGCATATATGGCTATGCTTAGCTACAGTATCTTGTCTTCTTCTCTAATCACCAAAATCTAGTCAGAACCAAGCATATCCCAAGTTCTTCTAATCTTTACGACCGGACTGTCTGAACCTTCTCTCACGTTAAACATTATTCAACAGGTGCTTTAACAGTGATTCAGCAACTTTACATATACTGCACATTTCAGTAATTTGCTACAAAATCATCGGAACTTTGGGTTTTGGACAGTTGGAAGCGATTTGAAGATGTAAACTTGGAGTGTAGGTGTGTGATGTGCCATTTCTCACTACTTTCTGACCGTCTGTTGACTACGTGATTCATCGCAAAAAATAATTGACAGATGAATCAGTAATGAAAGTTACTGTTAGGTGCTCCATAAACTCTAATCTAATTGTGTGTTAATGAAATGTCTTATCTTGCATTCTCTGACTTTCAAAACAGTGAGGCACATCTGTTAATCAAAACCCTTCTGTCAGAATTTTAAACAATCTTATAACACTCAAGGGCTCAGTGCCACCATATTCTCACTAGCATTAATAATTAATAAATGCATTTAAACTAGTTTGTCATTTGGGTTCCAATACTATAGATGTGCTACTACTAATTAACTATAAATCATACAGGACATTTCTAATAGTAAAGAGTCACTCAGTGAAGATTGAGCTGATGTTTGTTGTTTGTTTATTAGTCATATTATTTGAAAGAGGCATAAACATAAGTTCCCTGGGGCTATTTAATAACTCTGGATTTATTATTTGGCTTTCTGTGATAGTTATGACTGGCATTGAATTTCTATATTAGTGACACTTGAATCATTGCACTCAAGAGGAGCAGCTGTATCTGCAACCATATTTTAATTTGTATAAATGTTCAGCTGGCACATCATGTGGTCATAGGACCGTCACATGACATTTTCAATAAACTTAGCTCTTAATCACAACTAAAGCACAGGGTAGTAAATAAAAAAATAGATGTGTCATGAAGACAGTAAGTAATGTAAGAGCTGTAAGATTGTAAATCCTACACATACTGTAGCACTGGAAATGCATGTGTAAAACTGTAGCCATTAGATTTTAGTGTATTTATGTTTCCACAAGGCTGAAGCAAACAATATATTTTTGATTAAAGTACCTATTGCATCTTATAATTAACTGATTAATCATTTAGTCCATAAAATACCAAACTAATGACACATTTGTATCAAACACCTTTAAGCTTTTGTCACAGATAAACCCCAATCAGTGTGGAAAAGCTCTTTTGAGCAACCCTTTGATAGGCAGTGATATGAAGGGCTTCTCCCCCCTTGTGGCTTTCAGAAAGTCAGAGAGCAAAAGAGAAAATACCCAGTATAACTGTGTCCTAAATCTCATCTCCTGTAAAGTTAAAGGCCTCCAATAAGCAAACCAATCATCTGACACCTGCATCACACCCTCGGAATTGTTGTCATTATCTGAGGAATTCACACAGATTTTACCTTTTTGATAAAAAAAAAAGGGGAGCAATTTGCTGAACTCAGATGACACAGACTGATAAAACTATTTGGGGAGCCTGTTCTATATGAGAAAGATAGCTTCCTTTTTGGGCATTGACAAGTCCAGAAAAAAATCCTTTTATGTGTGTGTGAGTTTGAGAATTTCTGAGTTGGGTTTTGGTGTAAATACGTTAAAAACGACCAAGACTGTGAACTCTTGGGCTGCAGTCTTCTGGTCCACACCACTGGTCCACCCACAGCGATTGTTGATTCTGTTGCTGCAGGGACACTCCTTTCAGCACAATATTGTCAGGCTCCCATAAAAATGCCATTCTGCTAAATGAGATGCATTAGCCTTGTGGGGAACATGCCCTTCATCAGCTCCCTTTAAACGGGAGTGATTAACACATCTTCTTTAATCGTGCCTAAAGGAAGGCCTGCTTTAATTTTGGCCTGCAGTCAATTAGTCTCTTGGGAGGCAATTTATCATTATCTTTAAGGAGTAAATGGTGACCATAATGACAATATTTCACAATTCTGAAAGAGAAAATGCTGTAAAGACTTTTGATGAGGTCTTTGTGTTAAGGCATCAAGTAGAGCATTACATTGCATGCTTTCTAAAATGTCATAATAAGAAGAAGAGATTATTGCCCTTTCACCATCACACTAGACAGTCATTAGGATTCATCCTCTGAGCATCATGAATATCTGTACCCAGTTTCATGCAAATTCATCCAATAGTTGTCATGAAATTTTACTAAAAAACAAAAATGTCAACTTCAGTTGGCGCTACAGTTAAAGTCGGGGGGTCACCAAATTCAGTAGGCTTCATTCTCTTGGGAACATAAAAGTTTTAACCAAATTTTATTTTTATGACATTGTTGAGATGATTCAGTCTGGACCAACTGACCAACCGACTGACAACCATCGCTATCGTTAGAGCCACGCTACCAGCGTGACTAAAACTCTACACTTGAATCTAGATGATCAGTACATCATATCATAGGAACAGTTGCTAGATTTCTGTTTTAAATGGACATGCAGGTCTTAAATTAATGCATATTTTTGTTTGAGACAAAAAAAATTGGGTCACTGGATCATTTATAACAATAAATGGCTGTAGATTTTGGCAGAAGAGAATGTTCTTGAGGATGCTGTCCAAATACATTAAGAAAGCATGAAAAACATTCTGCGAGCAGTGCAAAAAAATCTTCAAAAACAATAAAAAATAATCTCTGGGGATTTCCTACTGTATTTGCATGGTGCTTATTCAGGACACAAGCAAACAATGGAGCAAACCACAAGACAGCCATCCTGGTAGTGTACATGTACGCAGCTTATGTGAAGAAATAAACATGTTCTTGTGATCTGAATAGTTCACTCAGACAGCTTGCTGGCCACATTTTTAAATGAACATTTTAATACCGTTTGTAGTTAGGCCAGGAATTATCCTGTCACAGTAAATGTGCAGAAAGAGTGAAGCAACAAGGGTGTAGCAATTGCTCTTGAATGCTGTAGGGCTCTTTCTGTTTGAGGCATGAACTCATCAAGCCTCTTGGCCCTAAACCCCCCTACTATATGGAAATTAGGTAAGATGATGAAGCACGATATAGATATTAAAAAAATACTTGACTGAATTTGCCCAACATATGCAGCAAGAATCATGTTACAGTTGGAAGCCCAGTTGATTGATGAGCCTGGTTCTCCAAGTGCTATCAGATGCAGATACTGTATACAGTGTGATCAGCTGCATTTTAATTAAAGTATTTATTCATTGGGAAATACTCTGCTCCACTAAACCATCCCAGCCTGTGTGCAAACATGATGAACTAATGCCTGTAACCGAGGTGACAGCCAGCAGCATGTCAGCATCTTATAATGGCCCCCAAGGACATCCATGCTTCAAGAACAAACAAATATTCAGGCGAATGCGCTCCAAATCCATAAACTGTGCAATTATCAAAGCACATACAAGAGCAAAAGCACAAACAGTAAAAAAGTGCCTACAAATCTGGAGTTGCTGCAAATATCAAAACACATGCAGAAGGGGAACGCAGATATGACAATGGAAATGTGCTGAAAGAAAAGAGACATTAAAGACAGAAAAACACACGAGAGGAAAAAACACAGTAAAAAGAAAAACGAAAGACAAAACAGCAAGATGAGCTGTTGCGTTAAACGTGCCCCAGGTAGCCAGGGGTGAGTAATAGTATGAAAGAGCTCAACTAGTTTGACTACTGAAAGACATAGACATGCATGGATGTCTCAGGAGAGCAATAAAGGTGCAATAAATAGAAACTGCAAACAGACCAAAGTAGCAATCTTTATATCAACCTAAAAAAAACCTCTCAGAACTTGAGAACATATGGGGAAAAAATAGTAAAAACCTCAGGAGTGGAAATTTCAAAGAGATATCATCTGATTTCAAATGGCAAAGGGTGCAGTGGGGGCTGTAGCTTAACAGGTGTTCGAAATACGAAATACAAGGCTTGTATCAATGGAAGGGGTAATCCTAGATTCACTGGACAAAACTTGAAGGAAATAAAATATGTCAAGAAATTATCTTCTTCAATGCAACTCTCGTCAAGGTCTAAATACCAGCAGTGAGCTAATGACGATCAACCCAACACCTATAGGCTGCATTATATCCCAGTAGAACTCCACACACCTGTGGATGCAGCTCCCAATGACTTACTTCTGCTTTGTGACCCTCCTCACCTCCCTAAACCATGACCAGAACTTGCTCCATCTATGAAAGTAACCACAATAAAAAAGTATGTACAACTTATTTTTTTCGATGTGGTGGACAGCGTGTCATGTAGTGATATATCCACCATTAAACTGATAAAGTTGAGCAGAATTTGAGATTGTGGAGCTGAACCTGAGATGTCCTGAAATGTCCACTGTATGGAGGATAAATTGTTTTGATTTAAGTAACAACATGGCCTTTATTTTGATTCCTGTTCATGATGTCATGGCTCAAGACTGTTTTTTTACATTTAAAATCAATTCAAATGATACTGTTTAATCAGCTTTGTTGAGATGTTTCTTCTGTATGACAGTGTAATCTAAATATGTGGTTCACTAGTTGTAGAATAATGGCTTCTATTTTGTTTTATAGAATAGTGAATACAATAGCACTCTTTTAATAGAAATAGAAATGTAAGGCATATTAATTGCAGCATGGCCCTTCTTTGTAATGATGTGGTATTGCACAGACACAAGACTTCAAGATGGGAGTGATACTGTAGGCTGGAATTAAAATGTCAACTTGTTATCTCGTTTAGCTCGCACTATATCAAATATGTGGTGGAAGAATGGAACAAAAAGATGCATTTTTCTGGTGGAATTTGCTTTCAAACCCAAAGCCATTTTCCAATAATGAGCATTTAGAGAAAATACATCTATATTGTGTAACTTTGTAAGAACTAACATACTGCTAAAACTAAAATGATTAACTGATGAACTGATGCTTTGGCAATGATTTGCTGTCAAAGTGTTGGCATTTTATTGGATGTGTCATGTCAAGCAAATTCCCAAGCATGACACACAAGTATTACACAGTATATGACTGTGCTTGTGGAGTTACATTGCTTTGTCTCATTCAGCTCAGTTGTCATTACCATCAAAGTAATTACTATGAATTTTGCAGATTGCTGGCCATGTGTGTTCACAAGTGCGTACATGCATGTTTGTGTGTGTTTTTGCAGGTGGCATCAATATCCAAATCCAAATGATGATGATTATGATTTAGCCCCAAAAGGCTGCAGTGTGTACTGGTAATTTTGCTAATCTTAGTGCCTTGCCAATAGTGGGACTAAACATGTAAAACTTAGAGTGATAGAGTGTCCAAAATGGACACCATAAACGCCAATCTGCCAACTAGATTTTGATATTTCTTTTGTACAAGTAGATTGGCCTGATGGTGGTGCTAGGGCAAAAAAGACGAGGGAGTTATAAAAATATCAGAATTAAACATCTGGGGACTGTTAGTAGTGCAACAAATTTTGTGGAAATCCAGTAACTGATTTTTGAGACATCTTGTCTTGATATCAAAAGTTGGTAAAGGTCTGAATGTCTGACCTGATGAGCCCTAGATGGGAGGTCTGAGGGGATCAAGGAAATAATTATGCTTTATCCCAGGGGGCCCATGACTATTTAAATTAGATTTCATTGCAATCTGGTCATTAGTTTTGGATCTATTTTTTTGTAGACTAAAGTGTTGGACAGATGGGCAGACTGACCAGTATTTTCTTCTTCAGGCCTGGTCACTAAGTGGACAAATATACAAAAGATGACTATGGAAAGCTGGACAGATGGATGCGAAACAGTATATTTTTGTCCTTGCAAACACAGCCATTACGTTTGTTGTTATCGTTATCAATAACAGTAGATTTAAAGTAAGATTTAAAGCATTGGAACTACTGTAATTGTCCATCAAAAGTACATACTTGAAAAAAACTTGAAAATGAGCAAGTAGACACAGAACATAGTTTTTGTATTCAAGAAGGTCTTTGAAATCACTCCAACAGATTTAATACGATTGATAGCTTGCTCCCAGCAGCTGATTCAGTGTTTTTGAAAACTCAAAAAATCCTCAAAATATAGTGCAGATTGAGATTATGAAAAAAAGTTCATGCTGCAGAGAGAAAGAACGAGTAGGAGAGAGGGAGAGAATTCTGTATGAACTGTGTGACTGCACAGTGTTTCTGATATGGAAGACAGCCCATTGCTGTGTTCTCTCTACAAGATTTACAAAACAGTCAGGCACCAGGGGTCTGCCAATGGCCACTCTTAAAACTTCAGCCAGACCAAGCCAGTACAATACAGAAAATATTCTGAGCTCTTGCAAGATTCTTGTGATTTCACTTTAATTGTGAGCTCACACACAGACACCTCAAATGAACTCTACTACTTACAAGGGAATTATGTTTTTTTGTGCCTATTTTCTAAATCAAGCAATATTATAAAGGTAGGTAAGTTGCCTTAACTCACTAAGGAGCTAGCCATTTGAACTGTTTTTCTGCATGTGCGAAAACCTTTCTTTTGTTGTTAACAAAATATGAAGTTGTTATGTTTGGACCATTTGTCTCAACACAGTCAGCAGGACTAAAGGTTAATGCAGTATAACCTTTTCACAACTTCCATTTCTGTTTCTTTAAGGCTGCCAATAGTAAGTTTCTTTTGTGTGTTTGTTTTTTGAGAATATTTTCTTGTTGTTCAGTGGATATCCAATTGTAGCTTTTGGGCAGTAAAACTGCATACCATAATGATATTCAAGCCAGATTTTATATTGATTTTTACCGTGCACATGCATGCCGCGGGGTGTGTCATGCCACATCGTTCATAGTACTGGTGTAAATCGTAATATAATAAAAAATGTTCATATGGCAATAGTTACTAGTATTGTGACCTGTTGATGTATTTATGTCATGACTACAGCAGCAACACACATGGCTGAAAGTGAATATAAAGTTGCTGTTGGCTCTACTGTGAAGGAGTCAGTGTAAAAAACAACCTCAGTCGTGTGGAAGTGGTTTGATAACATGAATGCTGAGAGAAAATGAGCCGAGGTGCTTCACATCTTACATCTACATCTACACTGCACTAGTACACTCTTTTGGCTAAATTATTAAAATTTTGAAATGCTTAATGTTAAATGATAGACTGTTTGTAGATTCAAGATTTTATTTGTCATGTACACAAAAGTTACATGGAAGCAGTCGTTGGCAATGAAATTCTTAAGTCACAGGCTCCCTCCAACAATGCTCAAAAATATGTGGAAAGAAAATTACACAAGTTACTAAAAGTTCAATATATAGGTATAGTGTATAAAATAAAATATAACACACTAAAATAAAATTTAAAAATATAAAAGAATACAACTAGAAATATAATACTGTTGAGGCAGGTGTGCAGAAGTGGTAAAATGGAGGTATAAACGGTAGTCAAATATATATAAATATACAGTATATAGACGGACATGTAAAAATATGTAAACAGTGATGTAAACAGGTAGTAACCAGCAAGTAATAGCAGTGGGGTAAGGTGACAAGTATTAAGTATTAGGAAGCGAATTAAATGAAATGTAAATGAAGTGACAGTAATGAGCTCGCGAGCTCAAGAGTTCACAAGTCTTATAGCCTGAGGGATGAAGCTGTCCCAGAGCCTGGTGGTGCGGGACCGGATACTGCGATACCGTCTGCCGGACGGCAGTAGGCAGAACAGTTTTTGGCTGGGGTGGTTGTGGTCTTTAATGATCCTGTTGGCCTTCTTCCTACACAGCTGGGTGTAGAGGATGGCAGCTCCATCCTGGTGATGTCAGGGCTCTGACCTCCTCTCTGTAGGCCGTCTCATCGTCGTTGGTGATCGGTTACTGTGGCCGAACAAAGAAAGAAAAGATTGATGTCTACAGATGATGAAACTTCTAAAACAAGTGCAAATCCAAATAAAAAGAAAGAAGTTTGATGTTCAGATGAAGGCAAACAGTCAAAAAAGCAAAACGACTGTCAGCGAGGAAAAACCAGATTCAGCATCAGCGTTACAGATGTGACTCGCTTCCTCTTGGACTGGTAGGTACCGCTACACTGTTTGGAATTCTGGGAAGTGAGGTCCAAAAACACACCTGCAATTAACGCTTATTGCCATAGATGCCGCCAAATGAACGAAACAGAGATCTTTGAGTTACTTTAAAGACTTCTTAGTCTAAATTATTATTTAGATTAGAAAAAAATCCTTCAGTAAAGTGTTTTCATCGAGGCTTATGTATCACATTATTATTTTTAGCCATATTTCCCAGCTCTGCCATTTTGCTGTGTTGTGCTAGAAATGAGCCATGAACTTTATATGCACAGACAGGTGTGGGCCTTGATGGGTTTTGTGGTTGTTGTCCTACTGTACAGTGGTGTCACCAAATATTCCCGCAATGTGGGAGCCAGCTCTTATTTCTACCTGTCAGTTGTTTTTGTATTCTTTTTACTCAGAGTCGGCATCTTTTGTGTGTGCGCTCACATGCACAGAAACACACTCTGCACTTATCCGTTCATACTTAATGATTCGGAGTGTTTGGGAAACATGATTGTTTTCATCCCAAACTCATATTATTTTCTGTTGATGCCACTGCTTTGCTTCTTGGTTCTACATCTTCTTGTAATATCTCTGTAATGCTTGTGCCCCGAAGCTAGATATAAGCCTCTGCAGAGAATCGCTGCAGCTGTGAGGGCTTATCATTCATAGCCTCGACATGGAAGAGTAACCCATCCCATGTCTCTGCTGTGATGGAACCACATGTGTAAAGTTAGTGTGCTATCGAATTATTCCATTAAGTATCTGCCACTTCACCTGTCACTTATGATTTGTGGAGATTTTACAGACACGCATGAGACACACAGAGCACACTTGTTTCATACTGTACTGCGCATTTCACACTGGTGTCATATAATTTAATATCATCACCATAAATTTGCACGTTTAGAGGTTTTTGTATCTGCAGCCTCGGTTCCATGTACTGAAAGTGCACATCAGAAACTTTTATTGGGGCTTTTTATTGAAGGTTTTTAAAGCAATGAAAAGGCTTTGCTTTTATAACCTGAAAATTACAAATAAAATCCACAAAACCAGTAGTTTTGATTGATAAGATCTTTTTTGCGTTTTTTTTTTAACTTAGGCTGCAAAAATAACTGAGGGCAGAATGAAATTGTAAACTGGAAAAAGTGATGGAATATTTAAGAATCATTTGTTTATTTAGAAAACAAAATTTCAAACTTGAACAGAAACCCGTACAGCCTGCTGCTTGTGCTCAGAGCCATATACTTAAGTTTCTGTTGTCCGTGATAGTCTCCCAAGGGATGCTTGTCTTGATGTGGGCCCTTGAAGTGTGAAAAAGAACTACAGGCCATCAGCAAGTACATTGCAGTTGCCACCCACACAACATCAGTTTGGGGCTGACAATAAACTTGCAGGGAAAAAACTCAAGGGAGAGAATTTTAGCATCAGTGCCTTAAGCTCCGTAATGTCAGATGGAGTCTTATATTGTGTGTGCATTGAGAAGAAATGGGACAATGCAGCAGGCTTATAGAGTACAGTATGAGAGTGTGCCTGTTTCTAGTTGGGGGCTTGGGACTAGCTGATCAGTTTGTTTTGACGAAATTAATAGAACTGGGTTTTAATATGTGTTTGTTGAGTCTGTTGAAGAGGTCTTTATTGGAGCTGGTTTCTGTTAATTGAGACCTGACCTGTCACATTTAGTCTAATCGGGTCGGGTATGCGTCCCTTTGTATTGCTGTGGGTCTCGGGTGTCTGCGTGTTAATATGTCTAATAACCCAGTGGATCCAAGCTGGCTCGCTGTCAGAACTGATCACATGATGCGTTATAATTAGGCAGGAGAAAAATGTGTTTTTTGACGTAAGAGAGTATGTGAACTGTGAAGTGCAGGGAAAAATGACACTTATTGCTGCTCTTTTCGACCATAGCTGCCCGTTAATTGTTGTTGTGTCATGCAGCTGCCAGCGTTGATGTTCTGTCTCTATTTGAGTCTGTTTGGGTTGACTGGATTTTGGAGTGGGTCTATTTGGACTGAGTCTAAATGTCTAAAGGTCCCTGTCTGATTGGATCTCTTTTAAAACCAAATCCATCCACATCAGTTTTGACTAGTTTGTAGTTAAGTTTGAGTATAAGGGTCTGTTTTGGATCAGGTCCAAAATTTTGTCTGTGTTGTCATTTCTGACTTGGGACACATCTGTCAAAACTACTACTACTAATGCACCCCGGAAAATGGGTTTTTGGGATCTCATGAATCTCATGAAGGTCACGTACTACATTAATAGAGTTCCATCATAAATTACTGCGTCTCTCTCTCTTTTTCCTCATGCCGCTCTCTGCAGCTCGCTCTTTCCCTCTCTGTGATGTCTGGAGCTCAGACTGTAGCCTCGTATACAGACTAAGCCCAACCGTCAGCACAGACGGGCATTTTGAAACATGTTGTTTTTCCATAGCAGCTCCTATGTTTGACGTTCTCAGCAAGGATTAATTAACTTTGTCCCCTGATATTGCCCCAAGCTTCCTCCCCACTCTCCCCCTGGCCACACCGGACCCTTCACAGGGCCTTTTGTAGTCCCAAAGTTGAGCCTCTGTTTCCAACAGCAGCCTCAGGCACATACGTTAGAGACCTGTTTTCTGGGGGAATGTGGGATAGTTTGTTGCAGTTGCCTCACCACATCCCTATCTCAGTCCTCACCTCGATGCATGGCACCCATTGGGCTCCTTTTCAACTCACTAGGTGGTCTGCAGCAGTGACATGTCTAACTCAGTGGAAATGACTCTTCAAGGGCTGAGAAAGCCCTTAGAGATGATGACATTTTCTTTCATGAGGAATCCTCCTGTCAGTGTCACACACAGTCAGTCAGAGAGCATAGCAGAGCTAAGGTTTGAAACACACAGAGCTGTCACCTTCAAAGGAGAAAGTTGGAGAGTTCTTGAGGGTTCAACCAAAACTATACTGACCACCCAGACTTGAAAGGAAGGACCCAGATGAGCTGTGTTGAGGTTATTTCCCCTGTCTCAGCATTAAAATGTAAATTTATTCAAGTACAAAATCACAGTATCTATTTTGTTACATTCATTTTCATCACCAATGTTGATCTTCGTTGATGTTAAATTTAAAAGGACAAAGAAATCTCAGGTGCTCTTTTCTTGTTATTTTCAGATATTTGAGTTGAAAAGAGGATTGCAGTTTTTTTTGTACAATACTCCACTGATTTGCTGGTTATCGTCTCTCTCTGTCTCTTTCACTTTCTCTTTTTCTCTGTCTTGATCTACAAAAAGCCCACATACATTTACTGATGTACTGTACTTAAGCGCAGTTTTGAAGCACTTGTACTTTACTTGGGTAGTTTCATTTTCTGAGACTTGGTTCTTGGTACGTTTCAGGAGGCCATTGCCTTTCTGTATTTATCTTCAACCTTAATTTGGACACTAGATTTTACACGTTCAACATACAGTGAGCTCACAAAAGCTATTGAACTGTATTTCATTACACAGAGAGGTTTTTCTGTTTTTTAGCCTACCTTCATTAATATAAAAACAGAAACAAAAACATTATGACCTTCATGAAGTTAGGATTTATTGCAGGACTGTTGTATTGGACTGCATTAGTTTTAGCTAGGTGTTCCTAATAAACTGGCAACTGAGTGCAAATATATAATATTCTTTACCTCTTCTCCATCACATCCATCTCTACCCGGTCATGCCCCCACCAGCCATACTCGAATCATTCGTCATTCATTTCCCCATTATCCAAATGATAAGCATACATCGATCCTCATCCACACAAGCGTCCCATCACTCCCCTCCACTTATTTATACTGCCATCACCCACCTCTCACTCCCCTTTCTACTTCTGCTCATAAAGAATTATTATCCAGGAAATAATATGTTTATAAAACCCCGAGTCACCCTATAAAATAATGTAAATGCACTAAATGAAAAAGAACACTCCACATGTATTCCTAAGAAAATAGAAGTACAGTGGAAACCGCTTATAGTGATCACGTCTCTCCGGGTCAAATTGATCACTGTAAGCGGACGATTATTATAACCGTTTTTCTTTATCTTTATTTCTCATGCAGATTACCATCTGATTGACATTACTATATTTATTACATGAATATAAAGTAATGAAACGGACAGCTTTACTGGAGTCCGCTATTTAGAGGGCATTACACTGGGCATTATCAATCCACTTGATGAGGGCAGCTTCAACCACAGGTGCTTTCCCCGTTTTACCAGCCAAGTCTTCCCCTTTAAGGAAGGTGGCCTGGTGGGTGATGTATGCGTGGGATGTAGTCTGGCAGGTTTGTTATGGGAAATGAGTTTCTCCTGTGTGTGTAGAAAAAGTACCTGTGCCATATGTGCGGCAGACACCGTGAAGCACATACTTGATTACTATAAGCAAATTATTTAAATGATATTTGTATAGGAATGATTCTGTCCCGAGCTTTTTGATCCATATAAGTGGCTGATCACTGTAACCGTGATCACTATAAGCGGTTTCCACTGTAGTGCAATTACTTTGATAGCTGTAGACTCCCTGCAAAGGCCCTCAAGGAAAGCCAAGGTGGGACCAGTCTTCCACTGCTTCTAACAGTATTGACCATCTGTCTGTGAATTGTGCATTCTGCAGTCCCAGTGTACTGTTTAAGTACAAAGTAATCAGGAGAAAGTGGAACATTTAGACTACCTGTAATATTGTAATATTTATTTATACAGGTTAATGCTTTTATCACAAAGGACTGCTCCAGCTGAAAAGAGAAAGGTGTTTGTGTCTCAGGTAGCAGAGACTGTTCATGCACAATGATACTGACCATTCTTGACATTGAGTACTTTCTATTTTTTTTATTATTTTCAACAAAACCTAAAATGAAACAGAAATATTTGGTTTATAAAGCTCTGATATCTTT
Organism: Oplegnathus fasciatus; assembly: GCA_003416845.1. Lineage (NCBI taxonomy): Eukaryota > Metazoa > Chordata > Actinopteri > Centrarchiformes > Oplegnathidae > Oplegnathus > Oplegnathus fasciatus. The sequence goes on from NTHP01000621.1 coordinate 295,856, forward strand.
TTTTTTTTGAAACCACTGAACCCACAAGACATCTCTTTGCAGCTTGCTGATTTTAGCCAGTTTTATCTCATCTTTTGGTTTGTTGTTCCATGTACAGTAAATACTAACAGCTCTCACAAACGCTCGCACACAAGCCAAATGCACACTTTACCTACCCCATGCTGAACAAGCTAAGGACACTCTCATATCCTTCTTTCAGAGTTACTGAATATTGTACTTGCAAGAAAAATGTCAATGGGATGTTTCTCTGTGTCTGCTGGATTTGATAGAAGGAAATTGTTTACCAACACATTAGCCATATGCACATGCATATGATAAGTAGATACTATAAGGCTTCTGTTAGTGTAAATTTGTCTTTCTGTCCCCTGGTGGCTACAAAGCAGTCAGTGCACCGTCAATGGAGTACTAGCAAGTTTTTCTACCCTGCTAAACATTCACAAATTAGGATTTCAGTGGTGACAAATATAGCACGCAGACTCACATAATCATGTATCTTTCTCTGTCCATTTCTACCTCTGCTCCAGTTGCCTCTCCGTTAGTTCCACTAAATTTATGCAAATTTATGCTCTTTACATTTATTTTTACAAATATTAGTTTTTGTGAATAATATTGGACAATGATTGCGTGTGACTACGGGTCGCTCTCCTCCTGCCAACTTTGCTGCCTGGTCGAGGTTTTCAAATGTAAACATCGGAGTAAACATCGAGGAAAAGGTGGAGGGGACAAACACCAGCTACGACCCCGACCACATTGACAAGCAAGACCATCTCTGCTTCCATCTATGCATCTGCCTCAACATGGGAGGAGGCACCGAGGTGGACGCCGACTGCGGCCCTGGCCGCATGGGCCTTCTCTGCCGGGCATCCTGCTAGCCAATGTGCAGACTATTTTTACTTACTTTATTATTCAAAGTTACTTAGGCCTACTATAGTTAACATTATTATTTATTACTTATTTCTATTCTTATTCTATTTTACACTTATTTTTTATTGCATAATTGAAGGAGCTAACGGTCACACATTTCACTGTGATTATACCCTGTATGATTATATGTGACAAATAAACCTGAACTTGTACTTTGTGTTATCTTTCATCTATCTTTCACAAAGGAGTGTCTTGTAACCATAACAGAGGTGCCCCTAGTAATATCAGAGAAAGAAAAAATACTTGGCCCTCAGAATATGCTTTCATACTCCTTAATGTTATCACACCTTTTTGGCCCATATAGAAAACTGATTTTATTTTTATAGTCAGTGTGAGATAAGGAAAAATTCCATAATTTACCCAAGGGAGTTATTTTTACCAGCCATCTCTTGCGCAGGTGATTCGAAAGAATAAATCATAGTTGGATATTAATTACAGTCTTATGATGTGGAGATCAATCATCAATTAATCATTGTTCACAGTCATTTCTCAGAAACTATCTGGTTTGACAACGAGCCCTCCTTTTGCTAAAGCTGCCTTTTGAGGTGGAGTTTTAAAGCAACATTGTGTTTTATCAGAATTGAGTGTTTGGCATAAATTCTGATAATACTCTGTTACTTGAATTTCTTTGAGTGCCACCACTGCGGTCTGCCAGCCACATTTACGTGAAGCAGCTGGTCGCTTGCAAACAACCAATGAAAAGATGTGGCCGACAGAGTGTCACAAGGAACTAGCTAGCCTCTTCATGAGGGAAAAAAATCAGTGAACCTGGAAACTCTATCACCCACTGTGTGAAAAGCCCATTATTCTTAGCACACAGTACAATAATTCCTTATTACCATGCAGCATTCATATCTTCAAGTGCTCTCACAATAATAGTTTTGCAAATGTTGCCAATATTGTTTTCCATCTGCCATCGATATAAGTGTAATTTGAGCAGATACACCAGACATTTCTTTTGCAATATGCGTAAGTATTGTTATAGTATTTAGCATGCTGTCCGCATTTTATGTTGTGGTGAAAGAATGTGTGGGCCGATTCCTAGTCCTGTCTGCTCTCTTTGTAATTATCAATTAGACTTTATTTCCCAGGAGAACAATAACTCACTCCCACAGTGTGTGGTGGAAGACCCTGATCCAGCTGCTGTGTGTGAACAAAGCATTATCTCAATACTATTGCTGCAGTGTGACACTCACAGTGAGAGGGGGAAATGAACAGCTCATGGGTTATATATCATGTTATATGAAGATGCATGTGAAGTTTACACACAGTAAAATGCACACATGATAGAGTATTTAGGAGTTAATGGAAGATTACAAACATTTTTTTTTCTGTTACGCCTGATCAACCTTTTTCTGGAAATAGGTTGTATACTGTACATTGTGTGAAGTCAAACCTGGTGCAGACCCATGATTGAAATGCTTGTACAACTACAGTCAGACAGCTAAGATTAATTAGATGACATATGATATATGGTTTGCCCTGACCCATCTGTAGTTCGTCATTTTTTGTCCCATTCATATTTTTCACAGACCTGAGCCCCATTAAGATGACTGAGACCGCCTTCTCTTCTTTGGGGGGGTCCCCAAGGCACCCTGAATGAAGCTCAAACTCATCACTTTCTTTTGAGTGGAAAAAAAAAAAAGTCTAGATACATTATCTCTGTCAACCATCAACAATGGGTTTTGCTGTTTCAGAGCGTAGTGGACAGGTACTTTTGAAAAATGATACAGCTAAAACAATAAAATCAACCTTCAGGTCCACAGGGGTACTAGTCTGATTGATATATTTGAAGTTAGCAATTGTTTCATTTTGTCTTTTTTCAAAGAAGTTGCCTTGCATCTGGTGATACATGACCTGTTTGCAAAAATGGGAGTGTTTAAAGATTTTTCTCTTTTATCCTCTTTTAATAGTTTCAGGGAGCCATGTGAATGAATTAGTTTGCTCCTTGCTAGCATGAGGGATAACTAAATAAAAACCCAAAACAGCAGTGGTACCGCTTTATAGTTATACTATTGTCAGTATCTGTTTTGATTCCTGATTTGACAAAAACACCACAGTCACTTCCCAGATCTCTGCTTGTGTATAAAGAGGCATGAAATGGAAAGAAGATTAATTTTCATCCAGGTTTGGTTTTAGAAAATAGAAGCCCTGCATAGACTGCAGGTTATAGCACACTTAGGGTTTAAAGTTTCATACAGTATATTAGTTTCATAAAAGGTACCACAAATTTGTATTTTTAATCAGTAAGTATAGTTACAAATACCAATTAGGACAATGTAGTTAGTTGAGTAAGTTTGTCCTGTCAGTTTAATTAAAAGGATTAAACACAGAGGAAAGTTTGGCTGTTAATTATGTAGAGGTCCAGTCTATATTGGTGGGTCTGCGTAATCCAGTAGAACTGGAGGATGGGTGAGTTTAATTGGCTACGTAAATAGGCCTACAGAAAGACCATTAGCTCGACAAGTTATACGAACATAAAGTATTGTGTACCATTACAATACCCAACAGTAGAATAAAAGGCTACATTTTGTACTGATGGGATGGGGCTGGTAAAACTATGAACATCTTGATATTACTCCTGTTTACCACCCACCTTATCAGCTACTAATGTTTAACATTTTTAACTACACTAAACATTATTACATTGTTGGTCATACATACTGTATGTTTGGGTTACAGAAGTACTCAGTTAACTGCCTCTGTCTTCCTGAAGGCGCTGATTGTGTCAGTTTATCTTTGAAGACCATTTCATACCTGCTGTCCCTATGCACAGGTATGCAGAGCCGTGAATCTGACAAAAAATAACAAGTCATTTTGGTAATTTTGACTTCAGTGTTGTCTACCACTGTTACCACTGTTGACTCTCAGTGGCTCAATCTTCTGTTGTCTCAGCTGGCAAACACTGCTGCCCAGTGAAAGCAGCAGCAGCCTCAGCTACTGCCTCATTTTGTTGCATTTCCTCATGTAAGCTCACTTTGACTTGACAATGTAATTCTCCAGTGACACTTTGGAAAGTGATTTTGGTTGATTAAAAAGCGTTTCTCAACACCAACAGCCAGAGATGTCACTGGTTTCCTTTGGGTGGTGAGAAGGGAATGAAACTAATTTCAGCTGAACTCCTATTGTAGTTCTCCCACTGTCTACTGATGTCAGAATATGTCAGTAGATTGCAGAAATACAGTAAACCTTAGATCAGCAAAGCAGAAAAACATTGGGATGTGTTGAAACTTCGTGCCAACCTTCCAACTAATACATGGAAATGAGGCTGAAAGTTGTTCCTTTAACAAAGAAATACATTGTCTTTACAGCCGCCTTGCAGAACACAAAAGTAGGACCACTCTAACTTTGCACTGAATCCTCAGTTGTGATTGAAGTCGGCCTCAGCTGTGTGTTACTCTGATCCATGTCTGTAAGGTGAAGCCCATCAGCTGCGCTGACGTGAATACATTTTAAAAGAAATCAAAGTTTGTCGACGGAGCTAGACAAAGAGAGAGAGAAGCATGACACCTCACCTTGATCAGGGGCCTAATACCTGCAGATTTCTGCAGAGCCACTGTCTCTTTGATGATCAGAGTTTGGTATGGGAACTTACTGAGCCTCTGTACACCCTACTTGTAATAGCTTGTATTAGTTTGTAATAGTGTGGTGACGTGTGTGTTATGCCAGGTTCAGGCTACACAATATTTTTACCTGGTAAGATGGTCACTGTGTCAGATTAGGCGATTATAGAGTTGAATTCTTGCTGTGATTTGGCTGAGAGACATGACAGACCACACGTTGGTCCCCGACCAATTATAGCTTGGCGCATGATGTCATCAGAAAGTAGGTGGTATGGACTGACTTCCGGGAACAAGAATGTAAATAAACAATGGTGTGCCAAGCGGTGTGTATGATACTGGCTGTTGTTCGGAAAAAAAAAAGAAACCTGGCGGCACCAGCAACATCAGTCCTCGTTTGCTTCGCCATGATGTAGTTTTGCACGTAAGAGTGCTCTGTGCTCATATTGGTCAACATCACGGAACGCGTCATGGAATTTGTCATGCTAGGCAAGAGAAAGCAAAAAAATCTGACATGCTAGTGTTTTTGTCGGCACGTTGTGAGGCGTCCCAGTTGCAGTGTAGATTGTCACCCACTGTGATACACTACACAGGATGATACATTCCTGACGCCCTACGTCTGTGGGGTTGGCCTGTTATCCAGCTAATATTGCATAGGTTGAACCCGCCATTAGGTGGGTCTCCTAGTGTATATTTGGTACTATTTGTTGAATAAAGTGGCGACTAGCACTTGTTTCAAAAGAGGGCTGAGAGAGAAACCCCGTCCGTCGCAATCAAATGATACAACGGTAGAGCAAGCGAGAGACAATGGTGAAATGTATTTCAGGCTCCGTTATAGACAACCAAGCAGAGATATGGATTTAATATGAGCCTGGCGAGACTTATGGCAGCTGGAAGGATCAGGAGTGTTACCATATGTAAACTCCTCTCAGCTAATGTTTACAATTACAGTGGTAGCAAATTGGAGCTCGGTGGCCAGTTTGCATATCAAACGATGCTGAGGAGGAACTCTTTGGCTTTGGTGCACTGGGATGTGTTTACTCAGCAAACAACAGTTTAATTGGGAAAATAATTTTCCAGCTGCTGTGGATTTGAGGCAGAATGTGTGTGTGTGTGTGTGTGTGTGCATGTGCATGTGTGCATTTACAGTATTCAGCACAAGGCTCCTAAATAATTAAAACCAGCCAAGGGAAAATTAATGGACCTAGCTTGGTACTGGGCTCCATCATGATAAGACCACCAACCACACAGCCTCTTTAACAGACCTGTCAGGATTCACAACATGTGACAGTTGCCATTCTGTGTCCTGACGCCTAATTGATCCTCACGGAGATTGCCTGCAGAGAGAGCTTCACACAAAGTGCAGGAACTGGAAAAATATTGACAAAATGTTGGGGAGACTCAGATGGAAGTACACATGCTATTGAGCAGGAAAGGTTTCCTTAGGGGCAATCTAGAGTCTCGATCAATGTTATGGTATGGGATGGAATCAATCGGATGCAGCCGGAAGCTTCTGAACTACCTGTGTTCATGAGGAGGTGTAGGTTTGGCATCTCTGCCCCACATGTAGATGGGCATTGAGTAGTAAACTGTGTAGGTAAAAGCACTAATGGGCAAATGCTATTGAATAGTTCTATTCAGTTACTTACTTTACTATCATTGATACTTATCATGTTTGAGTGTGTGTGTATGTGAGACAGAGATAGAAAGGGAGAGTTACTGAAAAAGAAATTGGGGAAGTCATCCAGTACAGAGCTTGAAAAGGGCAGAAAAAGTTAGAGCATCTTCAGATTCAATGTATAGAGGCCCTCAAAGGGCCTGTACCATTTTGTTTTTTCGATACTTAGCCAGACCACTCACACCGACTTGGAAAGAAACAACTGTATGTACTTTCCCAAATCTCCTGTCCAGTGTAACAAACTCACAGGTGCTTCCTCTCCACTTCCTCTTCCCTTCTAATCTTTTCTCCCCTTGAGCCCTCCCTGTTGCGGAGGAGTCATTAGGAAGTGGGCAGATGCACTTTGTCAAGGGGGCCACAGAGTCCCCTGGCCTTCAGGCTGAGTCTGGCTGAACTGGACCTGCACAGTGTTGTTCTGACAGGAAAGCAAGGGTAAAACAAAGGATGAAACAAGGTGAAAGGGAGGGAGGGACAGGGATGGAAAGTGGAAAGAGAGAAATAGATATCAGTGGTAGGAAACATGGGTAATGAGAGAAAGAATAGCAAAGGACTTAGAGGGATAGGTGTGTGCAGTCCAAAGTATTACTCTTGTGTGGTGCTTCTATGATTTGTCATGTCTAATAATGATAATAATAATAATAATGATAACCTTTGCCTTTATTCAAAAGTAATTATCCTGCTTTTCTTATCCTAGGTATTGTTATCCACTTTAATTAAAACAAATGTGCTTTACTTTGCTGATAAATTGTCAAAGATTCATTGTATCCAGATGTTTTTGTTAGAGCTCTTGTATTTGTTAATTATATCACAGTAACATTTTGTCACACAATGAAACATATTTATCTTTAATCTGAGTCATGACATGTATTCTTTATAAACATTAAAATTAGGTTTGATTTATTTTCTATAGTTTGCAAATGCTAGTGCTTGATATTTCCCAATTCCTGTTTCGTGCACAGCGAATTTTGAATATCAGTACTTTGGAAGAAGCCATAAATGCATGATAGAAGCTGCATGAGGTAATACAGAAACACGGTCTCCAGCCCCAAAGGAAAAGTTTCAACAGCACATACAGTAGAATGACTAGCTGCCTCTGTATCAGTGCCAGTTGTCAGAGCAATCAAGCACCCAGCTGGACTATCATTTGGTGCCACCGAGGTGGTTTCAAAAGTAATAGGATTTCTTGCCCTCCAGAAACAGACTAGTCCTTCTGTGTGTGTTTGACCAAGAGGGAAGGAGAGGCATAAGGAAAGGAAGTCCAAGACAATGTGGTGCTTGTTCCTGATTGAAAACAAACTCATTGTTTCCCCTCAGGTGAAAATACAGTTTTACTTCCAAAATCATTTTTTATGGCTTTTTTCTTTTCTGTTTCAACCTCATTTTTTTCCTGCTGACATTCTTTGTTACATTGATAAGACAGGTTACAAAAGCAAGATCAAGAGCCTAACAGGTGCTGCTATGGCTGTGTCTTGTCCTTTTCTTTATCTATTTCATTTGTGCTCGAGCACACAACTGAAGGACTTTTAAACATTGTTTTATCTTAAAGACATAATCTCAAAGATTTTAATTGAAATAAATGTCTGTTAAGTCACTATCTATCGCCGAATGATGCAACACAATGGTGATTGAGCCTATGGCCCGCTGATGAAAGCCCTTGCATTTGCAGTATTACAACCCGGTTGTCGGCAGTGACTTTCCCGGAAAAATCACAAGCGGTGAACAGTTAGGCTTTTTACAAGGCTTTTAACGTAACAGTCTCACTCTCTAACTCACCTGCATGTGAAGTGGCGTACTTTTGTTTCCGGTCTCTGCTAACGTTGTGAGTAAACGGTTACTATGGCTGAACAAACAAAGAAAAGATTGACGACTACAGACGATGAAACTTGAAACTGAAACTGAAGTGGGGTCCAAAAACACACCTGCAATTAGAGATTATCGCCAAAGGTGCCGTGAAAGACAACGGAATGAAAATCTTCGAGATTATAACTTGCAGTTTATTAACATCATATTGCATAATAAAAGCCAGCCTGACTGACATCTATTGAAAAATTACAGCTCAATAGAAGGCTACTCTGCCACAAAGCTTCAGTTGAGCATATAATAGAAAAGTATGGTGAATGCGACCTACATGCCGAGAGTAAAAATGTGCCCTTCTAAGCACAATGTCTGCCACAACCTGCATCTTATAGTTACAAACCCTTGTGCAATGTAGTACCATCCGTCCATCCATTGGGTGAGAGGGAGGGTACATTCTGGACAGGTCGCCAGTCAATCACAGGGCTGACATATATAGACAAATAAGCATTCATGCTCACATTCACACCTACGGGCAATTTAGAGTCTAACCTGCATGTCTTTGGACTGCGGGAGAAAGCTAGAGTACCCTGAGAAAACCCACCCTGCTACGGGGAAAACATATAAACTCCGGTGGGTTCGTACCCAGAACCTTCTTGCTGTGAGGGTTACCGTGCCGCCCCAAATGTAGCATCGTTTTCTGCAAATTTGTTCCTTACAGTACAGTACCACATTAGAGAGAATGGGGAATAATAACAAATAGGCTTGAGTTATATGGCAATATACAGTCATATACTGTATCTCAGTGTGGAATGAACTGCAATGCTATTAAATGTTTCAGTTTAGTGAGAGCACATTTGAACTGCGATGCAAGTCTTGGGATGGTGGGAAATATGTGTATTTCATTGGTAATAAAATCAATAGGTAATTTGCAGGTGTGGGAGTTTGAGAATGGGAAAAAAATATTATTTCAATGAATACACAAATTCTTTGTTCGGAAAATTGTCTTGATGGATACAGTTTACCTTATAATTTACATTACGTAGTAGTGTTACATGATGGGATCTAAAACTGCATTATATAAAAATACCACGACCAAAAGGTTTCCCCCAGAAAATTGTTTAGCCAGCCAGGTAAGCTCCTCATACATCCACTCCTGATAGTGACTGGTTGAGCTGTTTGCTCAAGTTTNTTGTTGCCCTGAATTAGACATATCCTGATGCATCTTGTCAAACAATCAACTTATTTACCAGTTAAGTTGCTAGGTGATGGCGTAAATAGTTGCATCAAATAGATGGCCTTTTCTGTATGATATACTGTAGCATATCCGGTTTTCCCCCTTGAAGAATAATGCTAGATTTCATACGTGTAATCATTTCTTCTGATGTTAGTGGGGACGAGCTTTATTTTTGACAAGATGGTGCACATCTACTTTAACATGCTGTTGTACAAGGTGGACAATAAAGACTTTGTGAACACATTTCAAGTCAGCATTGCCTCCAGAAAGGCTCATGGATTGCTCATGTGTGTCGCTGCATGTTTGAACAGGGAAGATTGACTGTTGGTGAAATGTAGCGGTATGTGTAAGGATCACATCACAAGGGTCCCCAGGGTGGTAGAACTCACTCTCTGTGAAGCAACTCATTGATCCTGAACTTAGATTTGAAACTCAGAGTCGAGCTGCTTCTTCTCTGCATCGACAGGAGCCAGTTGAGGCGGGGAGACACCTAGTGAGGACGCCCATTGGGAGGTATACTGGGAAGTATATCCGTGACATAATGGAGGGGACTTTATTTAGCTGTGGGATTCTAAGCTGGAGGTAGCTGTAGAAAATGGGGCAAGCAGAGCAGCTCAGAGATGTTTTTCTTTCTTGCTTCATGGATTGGAGACATGTCCATCAAAAGCAGACTGCTCAAAATCCAATTGTCAGATTGACCATTGAGCTTATTGGCGAGCCTCTGCTTAGCTTACCAGCCTTTAAAGGGATATTTTGGCTTTTTTGAAGTGGGGTTGTATGAGGTACTTGTCAATAGTCAGTGTCTTACCTACAGTAGATGGCGGTCGGCACGCTCTCAGTTTGGAGAATCAGACCAGAGTACCGGCATGGAAGCTAAGCAATGTACAGCTGTGGACAGGGTCAGCAGTAAAAACGTATTTTAGCCACCTAAAAAAATGACAAAATTGTAGTGCTAAAGGAAAGGGCTGTCTGTCTGACGGCAAGGTAAAGCGGTGAAAAATGTTCAAAATATAGCGTACACTTAAAATGATGTTTTTTAAGGTGGGCCTTTTTATAGGTGGCTAAAATACGTTTTACTGCTGTCCCCGTCCACAGCAGTGCATTGCTTAGCTTCCGTCCTGTGTACTCTGGCTGGCTGTCCAAACTGGGAGTGCACCGACCGCCATCTACTGTAGGTAAGACACTGACTATGGATAAGTACCCCATACAGCCCCACTTCAAAAAATCAGAAATAACCCTTTAACACTTCTCACTTCCTATGAAAGGCTCAGTCTGTTCTCAAAGTCTGTTCCCACTCGTTTGACTGTGAACTACAGCGGCTTCCACCTGGCCTGCAATTCAAAAGCTCTGGAACCAAAAGATTCAAAAATGCTTTTGTACCTGCAGCATTCACAATGCTCTGTAACAGTCCGACATGCACTTTATCTCAGTCGACCTTATTGAAGTGGAAGAAAATGTGTATTTCATCATGTGTTGTTCATGTTGTTTTGAATCACCAGCATGTAAGCAAATAGTAGATTAATTAAATAGTCAATCGACAGGAAATGAATTAACAGTAATTTGATAACTGATTAATTGTATCAATCGTTTATCAAGAATAAATTCACTGATCCAGTTTCTTAAATTTCAGGATTGGCTGCTTTTAAATTATTTTGATTTAAGATCCATGAGTTTTAGACTCTTGGTCAGACAAAATAGGCAATTTGAAGATGAATGGAAATCTGTATTTTCAATATTTTTTGAAATTTTAAAAATGATTAATTCATGAATTTAAAAAATAATCAACAGTTTCACAGATAATGAAAATAACCATTCGTTGCAGCCCTAGAATTTTTACAGCCAGGTTCAATAAAATGTACCTTGACCTCGTCCAACTCTGAACTGGATAAATGACAAAAGGTTAATGGACTGATGGATGGTCCAACATCTGAAAAGTCTCACAGCTAATTATAGGCCTGTCATCGTCTGCTGTGGCATGGTGGCGAATCCAACAGTGCTGACCATTGCTCTCTTGAGAGAGTTCTTCTTCATTTTCTGCCTGGATGCACAGCAGGTATAACAGGGGACGCTTCAGGAGGTGAAGGGGTGAAAGAGGACAAGGCGCCGACAAACCATTGCTGTTTTTTCCTCAGTTCGCATTTCAATTCATTCATTTCATTCCTATTGGAGTATGTTCTGGTGTCATTTGTAAATTCATCAAGGTTTTAGTCCAGGTGTCAGACTCCCATCCTTGAGATCCCTTGAGATCAGGATGGCAGGGTAAAAATGATTTATTGTCAGTTGGCCCTTTTATTACTGCCATGACACATGAAATGCTGCAAAATCTTAAACTTGATTACGCTCCATCGAGGTTCCCCATAGCCACACCAACGCCGAATGGTCTCCATGGTGCTGCGATCTCACCAGCTCCTAGTAACTCACTCATGCCTCAGCAGATTCATGCTCCATTAGGACAGCCTGACCTGCAGGCAACACAAGCTCCTTTGTGCCCCAGTCTTATTTTTCAGAGTGCACTCGACTACTGTCTTGGATTCATAGCCCACCTGTCCTTTGGAAAACAATAATGAATAAGTGGATTGTGAAATTTGATGACTGTTGCTCTTGTAATCCCATGTGTCCTACACTGAAATGAGTCTTCCTCTCCGTACACCGCATTTCCACTGGTGGTGTGTCAATTTACATTCATTATAGTCAGTGAAATCCCCAACCTGGTATGTTTCATCTGAGTCATTTTTAAGCAGAGACTGCAGGAGAAGGAGAGAATATGCATTGCTTTTAGAAAAGTCACTAGAAAAAGCTAAATGAAGCTTAAATGCAGTTTTTCATGGGACTTGACAAGCCTTGTAGTTTCAAAAGCTATTTTGTAAAGCATTTATCTGTAATTCATTACACAATACAGTATGTTTATGATTACAACAACCCTGTTACAAAAGTCTATATTACACCTTACTACTTAGAGGGAATTATAGCTCCTCGCATAGCCAGCTATTTGTGTCTTTTGTTTGCTTTAACTGAAGTGAGATATGAACCACATTCTGTGGGAGGACATTTCGAAAGCCAAGATCCACCTGCTTTCAAGTTAACCTCTGTCCTCATGATACTAGAGAAAATAGGCCTCATTATAAGAATGGTTACGAGATATGTACTGACTCATTATTTGTTGGCTGAGCACCTACTAATTTTCTTAATTAATTAATTTATATAGTGAGCCTGCACACATGCAACGGCTGTTTTTTCAGCAGACTATGCACTTGACCATTCCTACAACACATGAATATGCTGGTTTCCCCAAACAAAAAGAAGTAGATGTCATAGAAAATCGCATTAAGTAGGCTTTTTCATTTCATTTCTTCCCTCTCTGAGTAATCAGTGTGAAATCAAGTACATTATGTGATTACGAACAACTAAAAAGCACCATCCAGAACCCATTATGTTATACTGAAGTAATAGTAGCTTGCTAGGTGAGTAGTTTCTGGTTTTTACTGTACATTGGATTTACTCTACTACTGCAAAGATTGAATAGGTATTATAATGGCTTATAGTGTAGTCTGGTCACTGCTCCACCAAGTCAGCCAGATGAGGGTTCAGTTGAGAGATCCCCAATATGATTTTGTAAGCCCTAGACCCGATGGAAAAACATTGGATTAGGTCCACTGCACAGTTTACATCATCCTACATCACAGGTACTTCAGTGGAATGCCTGAGGATGTGATGATAAAGAACCACATGCGGTTAAACCTGAAAGAGCTCCAGGCAGAGAGATTCTCTACCATCCTGTCTGTACCGGTGGGAAGTTTGGAAATTCTCTGGAGTGGGTTGATACCAGATTCAATCAGAGGAAAACATTCAAGAAGAAACACGCGGACATGCTACATGCATGGATCCACTGGTTCCCTGCCAGGTCTGCAGAGACATTGTTCCTTAATTGTTCTCTCTATGTCTATCAAAGGCCAGGCCCAGGAATACACAAGCGTTGTACTTTGTATTCTTAGAGCCCATTTCAGGACCTCTTGAGGGTCACAGTTAATGAAACCCAGAAGGAGAAATATTTTACTCTTCACAGCATGAGATGTTGTAATTTCTGTTCTGAGTGAAAGGTAACGATAGGTCATAAATATAACTGCAGTTCCTTAAAAAGAGGTGAGGGGAACAACAATAGCTGGCCCAGTTCATGGCTCTTAAGAGGGTTTGGTAAAATACAGAGCAGAAATAAGGGGAATACTGTTTACTTGACATAAATATGTCCACAGGGGAGGGCAAGGCATCCCACAACATACAAAGCACTTAACTGATCTGTCAGGCACAAGTGCAGAAAGTGGGTCTGCAAAGTGCTTCTAGGTCCCACAGGTGCATACAGTGTGATGACCGCTCTTCATCAAGCCTCGGTTACATTCACAACTTATTGATCATCCAAATCCTAGAGATATTCAGTCTTGAAACTTTCATTTCCTCGTGAACAAGGAGGAAGAAAACAGGATTTGCGTGTTACTAACGATAAAAACACACACAGGTAAATGAACAAACAGACAATACAACACATGCTGGGGCCTTTTTAAGTGCATTGTGTATCCCTGAAGTGGTGCTCCCCTTCTTCAAATGGAAAGAAGGAAAAAAGACTGAGATGACAACACAGGAAGGATGACTTAAAAAATTTCACCATCACCATTAAAGTATTCATGAATGTAAAAAACAGAAATGATATTAGTTAGGAGTAAAGAAAGGCAACGCAATCCAAAATTAAATTTAGGTTAATAATCATAATATGAAGCTCATCACCTGGTGGAGATCACGTGATTTCAGTAACACTTTGAATCAAATTTGTTTACAGGACATGTTGCTATAGCAGACTATAGCTTCTTTTCACATGACATCACAAATCGGCGCGCTTTCCAGGTGGAGGGCAGGCAACTGGAGGCAGGTCCTGAGGTAACCTAAGGCAAGTTGGCAACAACCATCAACACTGCAGCAATGCCTATGGTTTGCGCTGTTTACGGCTGTTCCAATCGATCTAATCAAACCTTGAACCTTGAACTTTCAGGGCATTGTGACTCCTCTTGCGTGATGCTTGCTCCTTGTGTATTAAAAGGATGTAACAGTTTTTTGTCTACTAAAGCAGTCCACTTAGAGCATTTCTGATATATGACTGTATTCCTTTTTGTCTTTTTGGTGAATTACCATAAACCTAACTGCACCAAAGTGGGAAGAGAGGTGCAGCGGTGTCAATAACAGTTAAGCAGCACAGAGCAATTTTGATGTCAAGAGCTACCAGGATTTTCTGTGATAGCCATCTGATCATACTCGGTCAAAAGCACATGGTGCAAACACAGTAGTGCCTTGTGTTATCTTGGTGACATGTGAACAAAGCCTCTTTTACACTCTTTGTATGAATGCTGTTTTAGTCAGTTTGATGTCATATAAATACTTCAGACGGGAAAAATAACTTGTGTATTTTTCATTGAAGCTATACACACATGTGGCAGTGGTGTGAATGATTGCCAGCCAACATCAGAGTCATCAGTATGCGCTGCAATGTGCAGAGCAAAAACTGTGGAAGCAAGCCACATCTTTTATAGATGTCAGGGACTGGCTGCCAAATTGTCCCAGTGGTCCACTATTCCGGTTGTGTTAGGCTCTTCACATAATATCATTGAACCATCTCTTACATGAGACAATGGATCTCCCAGGGCCGCAGTAACATTGCAAGTGTAGGTGTTCTCTCCTAAGCTAATTTAATCTAAGGTGCCATATATTCACTTGTGGTGATTCTACACCTCCGGCAAAAGGATGTTAGTGTCGTCTGGGGAGAAGCTTTTGTGGTGGATCAACTCAGGCCTCTGCACCATATCACAAAATTGTTTCAGCATGCTGCTTTGAAAGGGAAGGACAGTGGATGATTTGATTGGCCATGACTGATTCATGCCTCTAACCACAAAAAAAGGATAATGTTTTCTTTTTAATCCCACCCTGTTTCTAACTGTTCCACAGCCTCTGGCAGTAAAACTGCCAATGGTCACTTGCTTTACCCTGTGCACCTACATCATGCATCACTCACTCTTGCTTTGTGCAGTGTGCCAGTAATGTCCCCCCAAACTGCCCATTGTTCCAAACACTTTACTTGCTTTTAATATAAAAATCCTGACTGAGGAATGTTTCATACATACTATGGTACTTTTCTGTTGGGGACACCCTAATTTTAGGCTAGTCAGAAGTCCCATGAAATAAAAAAATGCTTTTCCCGTTAACTTGCATCTCTGGCTGTATTGTTCTGCTATATATTGTTACATGCCAAACATATCTTAAAAAATTGTTTAGCATTTTTTATCTCACAGTTGCAACCTTTTCCTTGGTTTGGATTGGGGATCTGTGGTTTGCAAATCTGACACTCCTCAGCTCAACAAAATTAGCCAAATGGTTCCATCTTCAAATGAAAACTTGTTCTTTTGTTTGCTCTGCCCAGCTGTCAATTGTTTGAGTCATGCCTGAACATAGATCCATATATGTGAGCAAAAGACAGTGCTCTTGCTCATGAATAAATAAATGTAGTTCCTTCTTGTCTCTCTCTTGTGTCTTAATAGTAGTTACCATCACCAGTTGCAAGCCCTTGGACTTCAGCTACTGTACATATGTGGTCTCCAACCTTGTCATAGAAAGCAAGAAATAATTTTCAGTCATACACAATAGCAGGTGATTTCAGTAGTTCCCCTCTGATTAAGGGTATGCTAATGATTAATAGCAGCGGGTGTATTGTTAAGTTGGAATTTAAACCTGATGTGCTGACAAAAAAGAAAATGATCTTTCTTTGGTTTCTTACATAGGCAATCAAGACTGCACAATAAAAGCCTTACAGTTTGCGGCACTGAGATGTGCTGTCTATGGTGACTCTTACGCTTTGGCTACATTGAACACATAACGTGTGCGGACCGTTCTCGGAGCGGATGTGCCATGGAATGTATCTTTTTACTGGCTACACCTATAGCATGCGTACGGTGTAGGGTTGTGTGAGTCACAGGCAAAACAAGACGGTGAGCTTTCGTTATGGGATTATGTGGGATGGTGTCTTCAGTTTTTGGACCCAGCACCGTTTTGAACTGTGACTAACTTAAACTTTTTCACAGAGTTTGTGTGATATGGGTAAGTTAACATCTACAGACTACAGTAGGCTATGTAAGGGATAAAGTTACTAAACAACCGCCAGCTGGTACTGGAAAAATAAACGTACACAGGGTGATCAAGACCCCAAACTCTCAAAACCAAACTGCCAATAAGCTAGAGTNGTGTAGTCAGTTTCATTGATTATAGTGGAAGCGTAGTGTTGCAGCAGCCTCTCCACGAACGGTCCACATACGCTATGTGTTCAATATAGCGAGCCTGTAAATCATACATATACTGGCTTTAAGCGTTTTACATTTCCACTTGTGCACAAAAACTGATGCTTGAAAACCCCATACTGCACATTCACAGCTAGCCTTCATAGACAAACGGTATACGCACACACATACACACATGCACGCGCGCACTGTCCCTCTGGCCATACTCTCCATCACTCAGAGTTATGGTAGCTACACTGCCTTCCGGAGCAGCCACAGACTCATCCCCCCATAGACCTGTCGTACATGGTTCAGTGCCTCATTTTCAATTGTTCTTTAGAACCTCATAAATCACCCTTGAATGTGTGTGTGTGTGTGTGT
>NTHP01000622.1:25038-40258 GCA_003416845.1 Oplegnathus fasciatus
CACACACTCACACTCACACACACTCACTCACGCTCACACACACACACTCACACACTAACACACACTCACACACACAGACACACACGCTCACACTCACACACACATTCACACGCTCACACTCACACACTCACTCACACTCACACACACAGACACACACACACACACACACACACTCACACGCTCACACACACTCACTCACGCTCACACACACACACACTCACACACTCACACACACACACACACACACACACTAGCTTACTGTGTGTTATACTCTTCTTCTCAGTTCGATGATGCAGTTCATTGTTAACTGAAGTTATAAACATTATTTACAGTTTCCACAAATGATCAGTAAACCTGCCGGTTCTTGATTTGTTGGTCTGGAAGCTGATTCATAAATATCAATTAAAATACAACTTTTCACCCAAATATGCAAAAAGTGATCTAAATTTTGTTAATAGTACATTACATTTGTTAAGCTGACACTTTGATTCAAAGTGACTTAGAATATGTTTATTCAATATGTGGATACAAACTGCAAGAATCATGAAAGAACATCAACTTCATCAATAAGCGGAACTGCTTCATAATGCTCCAAGTGCTGCATTTAGAAACAAATAGGAAAGAGTTTTTATTTTTAAAAAAGTATTTTAATTTTATTTTCATGGGCCAAGGTGCAGTCTGAGCAGGTTAGTTTTCAGTCTGAAGGTGTGAAGAGTTTCTGCTGTCTTGATGTCAAAGGGGAGCTCGTTCCACCATAGTGGAGCCAGGACAGCTCGTGGTTTTGTTGAGCAGTAGCTGGACCCCCCTCGCAGTGAGGGACTAGCAGAGCATAGTGGACGGGCTGGGGTGTAAGGTTTGACCAAGTCCTGGATGTAGGATGGGCCTGAGCCATTCGCAGCACAGTAGGCAAGTATTAGTGTCTTGAACCGGATTCTAGCAGCCACCAGTAGCCAGTGGAGCAGAGGAGCGGTGTAGTGTGGGAGAACTTTGGTAGTTTGAAGACCAGCCGGGCTGCTGCATTCTGGATGAACTGCAGAGGTCGGATGGCACAAGCAGGCACACCAGCCAGGAGCGAGTTGCAGTAGTCTAGGCGTGAGATGACAAGAGCCTGGACCAGAACCTGCACCGCCTCCTGATGTTGTGGAGGATGAATCTGCAGGAGCGGGTTGTCGCAGCGATGTTGGCAGCGAAAGACAGGTGGTCATCCAGTGTCACACCCAGGTTCCTTGCAGTCGGGGACACCACAGAGTTCTCCATGGTAGTGGAGAGGTCATGGACGAGAGATTCCTTCCCTGGAAGGAAGAGCAGCTCGGTCTTGTCGAGGTTGAGCTTCAGGTGGTTTGCAGACGTCCACAGAGATGTCATCCAGACTCTCAAAGATTTGTGCTGCCACCTAGTTTCAGACGGGGGAAAAGACAGAATTAGTTGAGTGTCATCTGCGGAGCTGTGGTAGGAAAAGCTGTGTGAGTGGAAACAGAGCTGAGTGACTTTGTGTAAAGAGAAAAGAGGAAGGGACCCAGAACAGAACCCTGAGGGACCCCAGTAGTGAGGCTACAAGGGCCTGCCTTGATTCCAGACTGGTGTGGGTCGAGGAGGATGTTCTGGTGCAGATATGTAGTAAGTTGAGTAAAGATGCCACGCTCAAGTGTTTTGGAAAGAAATGGCAGAAGAGAGACAGGTCTGTAATTCTTTACATCCTACGGGTTGAGTTTCTTTAAAAGAGGGTTCACTCTCGCTGCTTTAACAGTGTTCGGAAAACAACCAGTTGTCAAGGAGGTGTTGATGAGCTGGGTGAGAAAAGGAAGGAGGTCAAGAGCAATAGACTGAAGAGGTGAGAGGGGATAGGGTCAGGAGGGCAGGTAGTTGGGCGGTGGGAGGGTTGTGTGTGTTGTGTGTATAACGTGTGTGTATTGTGTGTGTGTGTGTGTATAACATGTGTATAGTGTGTGTTGTGTGTGTGTGTATAACGTGTGTATTGTGTGNCTGGACCAGAACCTGCACCGCCTCCTGATGTTGTGGAGGATGAATCTGCAGGAGCGGGTTGTCGCAGCGATGTTGGCAGCGAAAGACAGGTGGTCATCCAGTGTCACACCCAGGTTCCTTGCAGTCGGGGACACCACAGAGTTCTCCATGGTAGTGGAGAGGTCATGGACGAGAGATTCCTTCCCTGGAAGGAAGAGCAGCTCGGTCTTGTCGAGGTTGAGCTTCAGGTGGTTTGCAGACGTCCACAGAGATGTCATCCAGACTCTCAAAGATTTGTGCTGCCACCTAGTTTCAGACGGGGGAAAAGACAGAATTAGTTGAGTGTCATCTGCGGAGCTGTGGTAGGAAAAGCTGTGTGAGTGGAAACAGAGCTGAGTGACTTTGTGTAAAGAGAAAAGAGGAAGGGACCCAGAACAGAACCCTGAGGGACCCCAGTAGTGAGGCTACAAGGGCCTGCCTTGATTCCAGACTGGTGTGGGTCGAGGAGGATGTTCTGGTGCAGATATGTAGTAAGTTGAGTAAAGATGCCACGCTCAAGTGTTTTGGAAAGAAATGGCAGAAGAGAGACAGGTCTGTAATTCTTTACATCCTACGGGTTGAGTTTCTTTAAAAGAGGGTTCACTCTCGCTGCTTTAACAGTGTTCGGAAAACAACCAGTTGTCAAGGAGGTGTTGATGAGCTGGGTGAGAAAAGGAAGGAGGTCAAGAGCAATAGACTGAAGAGGTGAGAGGGGATAGGGTCAGGAGGGCAGGTAGTTGGGCGGTGGGAGGGTTGTGTGTGTTGTGTGTATAACGTGTGTGTATTGTGTGTGTGTGTGTGTATAACATGTGTATAGTGTGTGTTGTGTGTGTGTGTATAACGTGTGTATTGTGTGAATTGTGTGTGTATAATGTGTGTATTGTGTGTGTGTATAATGTGTGTATTGTGTGTGTGTATAACGTGTGTATTGTGTGTGTGTGTATAACGTGTGTATTGTGTGTGTGTGTATAATGTGTGTATTGTGTGTGTTGTGTGTAGTGCCCTCGGAGCCGCTCCACATCTACTTCCTGCAGAACTCTCTGAGTCTCTTCAGTCTGGAGTCGTTCAGCATCGAGCAGAAGGTCAGAGTCAGTCTCTGTCTCCATGACAACATCCAACTACAGCTGGTCGCCACGGAGACCGGACACACCCACCAGGTACAACAGGGACACTTTAACTCTGCACAGGCAGGCAGGCAGACAGACAGGCAGACAGGCAGGCAGGCAGGCAGACAGGCAGACAGGCAGGCAGGCAGACAGGCAGGCAGGCAGACAGACAGACAGACAGACAGACATGTATTTTCTCTGAGTAAAGCTGAAGATGGGCGCTTGTTTTGAGAGTCTGTGGTAGAAAACAAGCTCACCTCTGTCTGTGTGGCTGAATCCAGATGTCTGTCAGTACTGTGGAGAACCACTCAGAGAAACAGGGTTACAGGGTACAGCCAGTGCTTGAAGTGGAAAATAATAAGTCCCAGTGCTCCCCTTATTCACATGAGTACCAGCCGGTATCAGCAAATCATTAAGTATTCTGAATTTCTACAGTAAATAAAAGATATGAGGAGATATTGCTGATGATCACAACATAATGTAGGGCCCTGTGAAATCCATTAAAAAAAATTCTGATTCCAGTTAATTTTTTCCCCGTTTCCATTTAAATTTTTCTGAATTCCATGTTTTGCGATTGAAGCACATTTTGTCATCAGAAGGAGTCTCTAATCAAACACTACAAGGTATAAGAGTGAAGTTGTTGAATATTTTTCCCCCCAAAAAATTCCCAAAATTATGCAAAAGCCTTTTTTTTCTCCAAAACTAAGTGTTGTAGTGTAACCAACAGGAGACCGTCGATGTGTGAAGTGATTTTGGTGACACTACACTGTAAGAGTGAAGTTATTGAATATTTTTGTAGTATCTCTATTCGGAATCGTCTCACAGCCGCTGTACATATAGACCAGTGTTATCTGTCTAGCTCGGAGGACGGCTCGTGAGGAAAATTAGGTTGTAGCTTGTTTTCTACCTCACTACGGTAGGATTAACAACATTTCGTTTATGAGTTATTGATCCAGGAAGTTCGAATCTGTGAGTATATTTCCAACTTTACTGAACTTTCCTGGTGAATCCCTGGATACTTTCTCTTCTCTCTACTTTTAGTGTGTCACACAAACGAAGCAGCTCTGCATCACCATGAAGCTCTGTTGTGTCCTAGTCTGACTCTGTTCGTGTTCTCTTTGTGCCCTTTTGGAGTCAGGCCAACATTACTGTAAGGTTAATGTAACGTTACTTAGACCAGCCACCGACAGAGAGAAGCTGGCAGGCAAGAACGGGAACAGGTGAGCGTCACGTAGTGCCCCCTGGGGAATGCAGTTTATTTAGGGTCATTATGAATCGCCCAGAGAACCTGATACGGAGAGGGCAGAAAACAGTACCGGCAGCTTGTGAGAAGAGCCGGTGCAAAAGAAAAAGTCCCGGTACACCAAAGAGTAAAATTTGCGTACCGGTGAGTACCGGCCCACTTTGAGCACTGGGTACAGGACAGAACCTAGGAACCTCACTGAGCCCAAAACGTAACCCTGATCCACAAGTCTTGAACCAAAGATCATCATGTTCATCTGAATCCAGATCCAAACCAGACTTAAAACATGACTTAGAAAATTAAACTAGAACCCAGAACAAAATTAGAACTGAAGATGCAGATTAAGAACGACCTGTTGATGTTCAGTTTGTCCAGCAGGTGGCGCCAAAACACACAGAGATTAAACAAGTTTATTATTAACACAGTTTACCTCCCCTCACTCCTCCACCTCTCTCTCTCTCCTCCTCCACCTCCTCCCTCCTCCCCCTCCTCACCCTCATCCTCCACTCCTCCTCCTCCTCTCTCTCTCCTCCACCTCCACTCCTCCTCTTTTCCCCCTCCTCCTCCTCTCTCCTCCTCTCCTCTCCTGTCCTCCCCCTCTTCCTCCTCTTCTCTTTTCCTCTCCACAGCTCTCAGACCTCCCCTCAGACTTGGGCCTCCTCTCTCTCCATCAGTCTGACCTCCTATATCATCCTTCCTCTCTTTACTCCTCCTCTAATCCTCCCCGCCTCCACCCCTCCTCACCCTCCTCCTCCCTCTGTGACCCCCTCAGACCTTCCTTTCCCTCTTCTTACTCTCCCAGCTCTCCCTTTTCCTCCCCCACTCCTTCTCGTCCTTTCTCCTCTCTCTCCCCATATACCTTCTCCTCCTCCTCTTCACCTCCTTCCAGGACCTTCACCACCCCACCTCAGCTCCTGTCTGTCCAGAGTCCAGTCTGGAAGGAGAGAGGAAGAGCAGAGGAGCAGGAGGAGGAGAGGAGGAAAAGGACACAGGAGGAGCTGGAGGTGGAGGAGCGCCAGCAGGGGGAGGGGGAGAGTGCCTCGGAAACATCAGAAAACGTGGGAGTTGTTGGGGGGCGGGGCCTCCTGCTCAGTCCCCACCACTTCAATATGAAGGAGGAGGAAGAGGAGAAGAGTGATGAAGATGAAGAGGAGGAGGATGGAGGAGGTGCTGAGGAGTTTATCTCCACCTACAGACCTGCAGGTCAGCTGAGGTGTCAGTTGAAGTGAAATCACTGAAAGCAAATAAATTCTCGTTAACAGATGAAAATAGTAAAACTGCCAGTTGATGCTGAAGTGCTGAAAGCAGTTGAAGTGTCTTTTGAAGAATAATGCTGTTGTTTTTTTTCCTTTACATGTTTGTCGTTCAGTTCTGCGTCGCTCTCTCTCTGAGGGTTCTCTACTGCAGGAACCTCGATCGCCCCGCTTCCTGTCCGACAGTACCATCGATCGACTCACCCGCCCCGCAACCTTTGACCTCGACTTCAACATCGACCCCAGCACAGGCCCGGCCCCCCAGCCCCCCTCCATCCACACCCTGAGGAAACAGCTGACCAGAGAGGGGGGGTCTCTGCACCACATGCTGCTGCTGCTCAACGGCACCAAGGTAAGACTAGGACAGACCAACAGAGAACAGTACAGACCAGAAGAGACCTGGACAGACCAGCAGAGAGAAGTACAGACCAGAAGAGACTAGGACAGACCAGTAGAGAGCAGTACAGACCAGAAGAGACCAGGACAGACCAGAAGAGATTAGGACAGACTAGCAGAGAGCAGTACAGACCAGGACAGACCAGTAAAGACCAGGAGAGAGCAATAGAGCCTAAAAGAGTTCAGGAGAGACCAAAAGACGAGCAGACAACAGTGGAGACTAGTAAAAACCAACAGCATTAGAGTCTAGAAAAGTCCAGTAGAGTTCAGATGAGACCAACACAGTCCAGTATGGACCTGCAGAGCCCATTTGAGAGCAGAGAGCAGTAAAGAGCAGTAGAGTCTAGACGAGGCCAGTAGTGAGCAGCAGAGTCAGGTAGAGAGATCTAAATTCCAGTGGAGTCCAACAATAGAGCAAGTCCTGTAGAACTCAGTAGAAAGCGATAAGTCCAGTAGAGAGCAGCATAGAGAAGTAGAGTCCAGTTGCACTCAGTAAACAGCAGTATAAAATAGGGATGGGCATTTCAAGAAAAAATACTACTCGATAATCACTGGGAACTATTCAACGAATCTTCGAATACCCAACCCACCACCCCCCACCCCCCACCACCGCGCGCCGCCGCTGTTTGCATGCACACACACCAGAGGAACATGTGTGTTGACCTCCAGTAAGCCATAATGATAACGATAATGATATTGAACATGTCTACATTCTCAACACGTTCTCACTCCCAACTCGTCACATATGGACGCTTGGTCAGGCACGTTGAAAAATTATGCTAAAGGGGTACCCGGTGGTTAAAAAGTGACACCAAGAGCTCCTGACGGAGACGGGAGTGAAGACGGGAGCACATTCTGTTTACGATAAGTCCTGCTGTGGAAAACACCCTCTGTGATGAAACAGACGTTGCGGGCACACACAAGTATGCCCTTGCTAATTTTGCCAGTCGGCATATTGATGTTGAGGGATGTGCACTTGTCCTGGCAGTACTGGTTTAGTTCAGTAGTTGTGCCTGTTGTTTCCCGTTTTCCTGTTTTGTTTCACGTTTTACCAGCGCGTTACTACCAGGTGCCGGTAAAAACAAGGGAAAATATATTTTTGTAACAAAACGATAGTTGCACAAACTATTCGATTTTTTATAATTTAACGACTATTCGAAAATTCGAAAATCATGACCCATCCCTAGTATAAAAGACTCTTTTAGAGACCAGTAGAATCTAGAGGAGACCAGTAGAGTGTAGTAGAGTCTAATAGAGCCAAGCAGAGTCTGACAGTCAGTTGTTGTTTTGTTTGTTCAGGATGCCGACTTCAGAAACCGTCAGTTGAGGAAGAAGACCAAGAGTCTGTAAGTACACAAACACACACACTGAACACACACTGCTGGGCATGTGCAGTGGATCGCACAGTTGTTCATCAAACCATGAAGAGAGAAAGGCGTGGCAGACTCAGGAGGTAGAGCGGGTGATCCACTGATCACAGGGTTGGCGGTTCGATCACCTCTTCATGTCCACATGTCAAAGTGTCCTTGGGCAAGACACTGAACCCCAAATTGCTCCTGATGGTCAGATCAGGACCCTGCTGGTAGCTCGCTACCATCAAAACTCCATTACTGGTCATCCTCACCCTCATCAATGGAGGTCATCTCATTATCATTACAATGCTTGGCCTACTGTAGGCTATACCTCGGGATGTTTCTGCTCTAATAATGCTTATATGATTATTATGCAGCTCTTCAGAAATCATTCAGGTGACTGATAGAATTACACTTTTTCTCTCTGAAGGTCCTGTAAGGTGCACATGCGCAGAGTAGAGCAGCAGCAGAAGTCAGAAATCCACAACATAAACATGAAGAGAAGATACACTGACCCAATTTCAATAACTTCTTTAGTCACAAATGGAGGCAACAAGCGTGTCCAAGCCGTGTGCAGCACTTTTTAGTGTCCTCTGGAAACACTTCTGTTGTAGTTTTCTGTATTTGAAGTGTGTTTTTTAAATGCTGCGCATGTGTTGTCAAATTGATGATGATGTTTTCTTAAGTTGCATTTGCCCTTGTTGGTCACCGTACGTGGCACATCGAGGGAACAAAAAATGTTGACAACAGAGATGGCCGACCTCACAGTACTTTAACAATCACTGGTCAGTTTAAGAGTTTCAAACAGGACGAATGGGATCTCACAGTGGGCAGAGCCTGAGCTGGAGTACAGTAAATCAAAGGTTGTGTTTTTGTTTGTCTCCCTGTCGCTCTGACTCATCAATATTTGTCTCCTCAGTGCTGCTGATGTTCGGAGCCGCCTGGCATTTCTACGGCGACGGAAGAACAGTACCTGTGTCCATGGCAACAGTTTGGAGAAAGCTCTGAGAAACAACAGGTAGGAGCCGGTGTGTGAGTGTTTGGATGCTTTGGATAAAAGCGACATGCAGCCATTTAACATTTACCAGTTACGTTTGGTTCCTACTGGTTCCCAGCTGGTTGCAACAAATTTGTTCTTCCTGGTTCTGTTTGGTGCCTGCTGGTTCCAGTGTGTCTGAGGTGCATTTGTGTTGTTTGTCAGACCATCTACAAGGGAGGTGCTGAGGTGGGCGGAGAGTCTGGAAGCTCTGCTGACCAATCAATGTAAGACACAACACAACACCTGTTTGTCTCTGTGTTCAACCAATAATCACTGAGGGGACGGGGCTACATGATAACTGTCTGCCTCTATTGGCTGAACAGTCTCCTTGCTCTCTTCTCATTGATCAGATGGTCTGGCGGTGTTCCGTCACTTCCTGAGGTCAGAGTTCAGCGAGGAGAACCTGGACTTCTGGTTGGCTGTAGAGAGATTCAAAACGACACACCCCCTCACCAAGATGGCTGCCAGAGCTGCGAAAATCTACGATGAGTTCATTTCTACCAACGCAGCGAGACAGGTACCTGTCTGTTTGTCTGGCTTCTGACTGGTCAAATGACTGGTCATGTGACACCGCTGCTTTCTGTCTCCAGGTCAACGTGGACTCATCTGTCAGAGAATCGACCAATCAGAGCTTGCTTCTTGGCGTTAACCCCGTCTCCTTCCAGCTGGCCCAGGATCAGATTTTCGGCCTGATGGAGACCGACAGCTACCCACGGTTTCTCAGGTCCCGCCTCTACACCCAGCTGTCCAACCAGGGCACACAGACAGCCACATGGTCGGCCAATTAGAGTGGAGCTGAGTCTGTTCCTGTCAGCCAATCAAGAGTGAGGAGGCAACAGAGGCGGGGTCAGGCAGAGGACAGACTGACAGTCAGCCAATCATAGGCTTCGAGATCAGGGCCTTTGATTGCCTGGCCACCAGCTCCAGTCATCTATTTAGAGAGGAGCCGACCAATGAAAAGAAACTATCCAGTTGTATTCTGGGAAATGTAGGATCCAGTGTTTTTGGACTAAAAGGATATCTCCACCTCTGCTGCCGAGATTTGGACCATTCTGGTTTTAATTTGTCTCTCACAACACCAGTTACTTTATTTCTTTTTAGAGACGCATTAAATCACTTTAATATTATTTGAATAATCAATTTATAAAAACTCAAACAAAATTGTGTCAGATTTTAGTCATATTTCAACGTATCGTTATTTCAACATGAGGAGTTTCATATGGAGCAACAACATTTAGAATTATCACCCAGACATGTTCTGTTTCAGATCTTGGAACCTAACAATTGTTTTAAGTTGTCACTGTTGAGTTTAAGAGTTAATCTTCTGGCCATACTAGCAGCATGGCTCAATGGATGGCAATGTTGGTCCACCACTTTCGTCCAGACTGAAATATCTCAACATCTACGTGGTGTATTGACACAAAATTTGGTACAAACATTCATGGTCCCCAGACGATGAACCCTACAGACTTTGGTGATCCTCTGATTTTTCCTCTAGTGCCACCATGAGGTTCACATTTGTGGTTTTGAGTGAAATGTCTCAGCAACTGTTGGATGGATTGAGATTAAATGTGGTTCAGACCTTCATGTTCCCCTCAGGATGAACTGTAATAACATTATTGATCCTCTGACTTCATGTAGCGCCATCATCAGGTCAACATGTTAATGTGTCCAATACTTTGGTTTGTGACCAAATACCTGCAGAACTACAGACATTCCCATCAGCCTCAGCTGGACTCTGTGTTTACTGATAATTAGCTAATGTTAGCATGCTAACACGCTGAACTAAGATGGTAAACATTCTAACTACAAAGTACAGCCTCACAGAGCTGCTAGCATGGCTGTAGGCTTTTCTTATCTTATTTTCCTGTATGATCGTCTCTGTACATGAAGAATATCTGGGCTTGAAAAATATGAGGAAGTAAACCTGCTTGTTTTTATTCACATTTGAAATGTATGCGTTAAAACTGACCTGATGTCTGAACATCAGGACTCTGATTTTTGGAAAAGAAATAATAGTTTGTTTATTGTTTTTCTGATTGAGTAACTTTTTCTGACACTTTTCAGTGCAAATTCTAACTGAAGTTAGTGAAGTGTATGTGTATTATTAGAGGCGTAGACTGTTGTTACTGTAGCAGGAGATTAGTAAAAAAGTGTAATTGAGGTTTATCTGCTCACCTGTGGGATAAAGAGACAAAGTGATGAAGTCTGTAGGAAAGAGTTTTCAAATAAATGATGTTGTTGGACTTTCTGCTGCTTCTTCTTCTTTAGAAGAACCCTCTGCGTCTTGCTGTCACTCACTGGCCACCAACAGGAAAACTGAAAACTTTTAAAGGTGATATTGATCAGCCCTCTCTCTCCTCTCCCGTTCGATTGCATTCACATCACAACACCGCTGCTGCTCGAAGCACAGTGGTTGCCAGTTACAAGTTAGCTAACGATAGCGTTAGCCAGCTAGCAAACCTTAGCTTTAGCTTACCGGTCAAGAAGGACCGTGGCAACCTCGGCGCGGCTTTTCAGCCGACTCCAGCGAGCAGGAGCTGAACCATGTTCACCCTGGTGTTGTTCCTCCTTATGTTGCTGAGCTGGTACCGGAGTGAAGCCGGGCGCTTACCGTCAAACTTTTTCTGTTTTTTCCGCACTAACTTTCTACTAAGACTCCTGCTTGCTGACGACACAGAGATACCACGTGATACGAGTTATACTATTGGCTCACAGGCCTCGTCAGAAACAGGAACCAAACGTCAGATATCTACACAGAGGTAAACATCATTTTGGAGCCATCAGCATTTTTAAAATGATTCATTCACAGCCATACTTTGATTCAGCACCTTTCTAAAAGCTCCGTGGATGGATTATTTTTTTAAACTATTTGTCTACATGAGAATGTGATCAATATCACCTTCAAATAAATCTATTATCTGACATTGCATTGACCATCCAGTTCAATCCACACATCTATAATAAGGTAAGAACAGCAGGTGACTGGCAGTGCAGTATTTAGTCAGAGTGGAGTTAGTGTTACTGACTACAACAGTAAATATAGTGGAGAAAAAGCAGAAAGTCGAAATAATATATTGTATACTATATTGATTATAGAGTAGAAAGAAAAATGAAAATGCTGAAGTAAAGAACCAGAAGCCACAGAACTGCTCCAAATGTACTAACCTGCTTGTTGTTATTAGTGTCACTTTTATTCTTGGGTGGATTATGAGGCTGTAGGTCAGACATGTAAAGCAACATATTATACATTACATAGAAATGGGTGGGCCTCACACTGGGCTGTCTGGGTGGCACAAGGACAACTACAGTCTGTAAGACTGAAATAATTAAATCATATATAACAAAACCCTTTTATAAGATAACGGGCTTTATTGTATACAAATACTTTAAAACCAGTCACACTGAGCCACACACACACACACACAGTCGACTTTAAACGGTATTAGAAACTCACTCAGTGCTGTGTGACAAAGTTCAGCTGCAGGTGGTGACTGGCTGATACATGTTTGTCCCTCGGGGCTTACCGTAGCTGTATGAGAGTTTATGTGTTATATGCTAATTAAGGTTTAAGGACAAAAAAATCACCTAATTTGCATATTTATTTTTTTTGGACCAAAAGCATTGAATTTGTGGAAAACCTTGTTAGCTTTCCGATAATCAGAGAAGCACACTGTTGTGTTTCTTTTTGAAGAAGATTTTTGTGTCTTTAGGTGGGGTGGGGGTCTCCTGAATGTTTGGTCATTCTGGTTTATTAAACCTCATTCTAACACTCACATAGGTTCACATCTAGGAAGTCAGTGATTGATTTCTGATCAATCACTGTGTCAGTGGTCAGCAACTAGTTTCATCCATGTGCCAGTTTTTTTTAATATCAATAAGTTTTGTTTGTTTGTTTCTTTTAATCTATTAAGTCAAGTTAACTTTATTTACACAGCCCATCATCACAAATCACTAAATTGCCTCAAGGGGCTTTACAGTGTGTAGAGCAGACAACCCCCTCTGTCCTTAGACCCTCGAATCAACCCTTGAACAGGGAAGCAATGGAAGAAAGCTCAGGAAGAGTAACAGGATGCATACACGATGACATATGAAGAATATGATCCGTTTAACAACTTCAGGTGTGGCCAAAGCCTCATTTATGGTTGAATGTTCTGGTGAAATGAGTTTAGTTTAGGCCGTCAGCTCGTTTACTGCTTAGACAGAATGAAAGTTAGATCCCTGTTTTGGTTCGGAGTTTGTTAGCAGCTTCATTGTTGTCAGTTTTCGTGCGCCCCCTGCTGGAGCCCTCTGCGCTAACACTTGATTTCATCCTTGCCTTTTATTAATTCCTCTGTCAGATGGGCGACACAGACCCACCTGTCCGTCAGAGCAGCAGTCCGCCTGTTTATCGCCTTCATCAGTGAGATTTCCAGTTGAACTATATCAGTATTTAAGAGTCTGTCTGTCTGTCACAGCAGAGTCACACTGACACTAAGTATCAGATATTACAGTAAATGCTGCAGCGCACTGTACTGAATATTAGAGGACACCATTAAAACAAACCTGTGACGCAGAGCTAATCATTTGTCACACATATTTCAACTGGGGTCGTCAGGTAGCTTTTAACTGAATGTGTCCCTGGATGTAAATAAAAGGAGATCAGAAGCATAAAGAATGTGATTGGTTCATTCCTGAGCTCTTTGACTTTCCAACAAGCAAAGTTAATAATGAAGAGGTTCAGTCTTTGAAGGAAAAACAACAACAGAGGAGGACTGGAGGGGTTTTATTGCAGAGACAGAGTGTAACATTTAATACAGGAGAGACATCAGAGACAGAACCTCAGTCCATCAGAAGAAAAACAACAACCCGTCAGAGTTTTCTACCCGGCCAGGATGTGTTTGACGAACTCGGTGTAGTTGATGTGTCCGTTGGCGTCCTCCTGTCCCACCATCAGCCGGTCCACCTCGTCCTCCGTCATCTTCTCTCCCAGCGTGGAGAGGACATGGCGGAGCTCCGCCCCCATCACCGTGCCATTGCCCTCCTTGTCAAACACCCTCAGACCCTCCACAAAGTCCTCGAAGGTGCCCTGCTCTTTGGAGCGCGCCACGTGCTGCAGCATGGGCAGGAAGCTGTCAAAGTCCAGCAGCTTGACATGCAGCTCCTCCGCCTTCGGCCTCCCCAGCAGCTTCAGCACCTCCTCGTTGGTGGGGTTGTGGCCGAGCGCCCGCATGACATCTCCACACTGAGCGAAGGTGATCTTCATCTCACCTGTAGGCGTCTCATCAAAGAGCGTGAAGGCGTCTCTGAACTCTTCGATCTGGTCGGGGGTGAACTCCACTACGATGCTCTTCAGGTCTACCTCAGGAGGTTTGGGTTCTGGCTCTGCTGGTTTGGGAGGTGGAGGAGGCTCCTCCTTCTTCGCCTCCACCTTCTTCACCTCAGTCTTCTTCGGTTCCACTTTCTTAGGAGCCATGCTGCAGAGAGGACGGACGGAGACGGCCGTGTTGAGTGTTTTATACCAGCCAGAGGCAGGGCAAGCGAGGCAGGAGAGAATGATGGAGAAGAGACAGACAGAGAGAGAAAGAGAGAGAGAGAGAGACAGAGAGGACAGAGCAGCTGACCAAATATGGAAGAAAACTGGAATAGAAACACTTCGAGAGAAGATAAGAGACAGAAGATAAGAACTGTCAGACCTGCAGGAACCAGCAGGAACCAGCAGGAACTACTTTAGTCTTTAGTCAAGTTTCATTCAAATGTAGCTCCAACATGTTTCCATCCTCTAATGTTGTGTGAATGTTAGGAGTTGGTCTCCTGGGCCCAGCTGTTCAGAAGTGATCTGATCGGATTGGATCAAATCTTGAAAATAGGCTGTTCAAAAGAAAAAAAGCATTCTGAAATCGGATTAGATCATGTAATCCAGTCTTGTTTTGATCTGGATCAAACCTTCAGTGTGTGTTGTTCAAAACTTTTTAGTAGGTTTGGGATACCTTTGATCCACAAAATCTGGATGATCCTGATCCCAGCAGAAGGAAGGATTCAGGGTGGATTTCAGGAACATAATGGAATAAAACATTTAAATTAGTCAAATAATACAACCTTTGTATCATGTGGTAGTCATACATTTATTTATATTTTGCACTTGATTTGTTTAAAGCTCTGGAAGGCAGTTTATTTTGGAAGCATTTTTTGTTGTATTTGTTGAAATTCTCTTTCCATCCCCACAGCGATCCAAAAATCAAACACGCTGACAAAAAACAAGAAAAAAATCTGGTACCTGTGGCTGTCACAGGACTGTAATAAGCCCATCCAATCACTTCATTTGGTCTGAATGAAATGATTGGATGGCGTACCTGCCTGTCTACCTACCCACCTGCATTGTGATATGTAGTCCCATTTAGAGCACTGCTAATCCGGATTTGGTAACCTTGAAAAGCTTGTATCTGGATCAGGGTGATCCAGTCCGATGTTGCTTTGAAAAATCGGCACACAAGTGAGATGGATCAGCTGATCCTGGATATCGAAACATGAGATTTCCAAATCCGGACCATTTTGATCCAGATTCAATTTTTTGAACAACTGGGCCCTGGAGACCCTGAGTTTTAGATCTGTGTGGGCAGTGTCTGTTACCATGACAACAATCTATCAATCACACTGTACAACAGTCATTCATAAATATTCACCACAACTACACATGTCGGCAGATAAATAATAATAACAGTTTGTTTGTTCCTTCCTCCTTCTCTCCCAAAGCATCAAAATGAAATATAATCATACAATTCATTAATGACATGTGTGTGTGTGTGTGTGTGTGTGTGTGTGTGTGTGTGTGTGTGTGTGTGTGTGTGTCT